>JAPKLW010000006.1:1950638-1984180 GCA_026898455.1 Plectranthus barbatus | reverse complement strand
TATATATATATATATATATATATATATATATATATATATATATATATGAGTACTGATCATATAATAAAAGCTTTTCTCATGTTAAATTGGAAAGAATTTGAGTCTTTTATTTTGTTGATCCAATGGTTGTGATAATTCAGGATTTATTAGATAAATAAGGTAATTAGAGTATCTTAGTAATTTAGGCTTTAAGTTCGAGTAAACGTATTCTCTATCTTTAGATCTAAACATTCTCTCTCCTAATTTTCTCTTTCCTCCCATTATAATCAAACGATTATATCTTTCTCGATTCAATTTTTTTTTACGAATCGTATATCAAATTAAACGTATTTTTACAATAATTCATATGATATCCATATTGAATATGTTAAATTAAGAAGATTTGCACGAAAATCTTGATTTTATATGCATATTTTTAGATTCGCACCTAATCACTATTAGTGATTAGGTAATAGTGATTAGGTGATAAAGATATTCGCTGCTAAATTAGAATAAATCTGGACCATTAAAGATTAAAATCGATGCATGTGATCAATTTAAATATGTCCCAATTTCGGTGCATTATTTGTGTTACTATCTAGCATTCAAGGGCAAAAATTTGAAAAATATATATTCAAGAATTTCATTTCGCGTTGTTCATAAAACATAATATACATACTTACGATGTTAAAAAAATGCAATATTTTGAGCATAAAATTGCAGCATATAATCAATGCAAAAAATGTACTCAATATGAATACAAAAATGCATATGCTTTAGAATAAAAATGCATCTTATTCAAGTTAAGAGTGCATCATTTGATGTAAAAAAAAATCCAAATATTAGGGAACATTTTTTATGCGTAATTGATGCATTTTTTTATCCTGAACGTAAATATAATGAAGAACATATACCAGTTGAATATAAAATCAAGTTTTTCGTGCAAATCTTCTAAATTTAACATATTTAATATGGATATCATATGAATCGTCGTAAAAATATGTTTAATTTGAATTTGATGAGTTTGTTCTAGTGCGCAGGACCATGAAAGAACTGGAACTTGACACTCGTGAGATTAAGGATGTCAATGAGAAACTGAGTTCTAAAAAGAATAATTCTAATTAAGTTTCTCAGGCTAGATCTATGAACGAAATGTCAGGAAATCCAGGGGATTTGACTGGAGTGCAACGTGCCGAAGAGGCCAATGATGCTATAGTTCTTGTTGAGGCCATAGGTTCCCTAACACTTAATGCAGGTAAAAGAAAACTAAGGGGGAGCTCAAGCTCAAGCTGAGACTGAGAATGGTGCTCAAGCTGGAACTGACTTTGGCGGAACTGAGTTTGCTAGAAATGAAGATGCACAAACCGAAGAGGTCAATCCAGAAGGTCAAGAACTAGAAATTGTGGAAGCAAACACTGGAAAAGAAGGACCGAACCCAGTGTTTGAAGATCAAGCTCCAAGAGAGGATGGTTTAGCTATGGTGGAATCTAATCTAACCTCTGCTCCAGTTTCAGTAACTAACTTTCCATGAGTTTTCATTCAATCGATCAAAGTCACTCAGCTCCAGAAGCCAAAGTGGTTGAGACATCATCTTGAAGATGTAGTGTTAGAAAACATTGCAAATTCATTTTGCACACGCCAAGGAAGCGCTTTATTATCGTGCTTCATCTCTTTACAGCCAGATTCAACGAAGATTGGAGATGCTCTGAAGTCCACAGATTGGATTAATGCCATGCAAGAAGAATTAGCTGAGTTCAAGTGCAACAATGTCTGTTCTATTTTAATGAAGATATCAAGTATCCAATAGTTATGAGTTGAAGCTACTATATACTCCCTCCGTCCCGCAATAATTGTCTTGTTTTAAAATAGCACCGATACCAATGCGAGTAGAGATAAAAGAAATTAATATTTTTATTAGTGAGTGTGTATTAATTTTCCATTCTAGGTAAGAGGACAATTGTTTGGGACAGACGAAAAATGAAAACAAGACAATTATTTCGGGACGGAGGGAATGATATTTTTAGAACTTATATGATATTCCTTAATTTCTTAGAAGTATTTAAATCTTTCATAAAATTAATTAAAAGAATTCTTAAGATTATTTGTTTCTAAAGGAAATATAAATACTTTCATCCATTTTTTAATATATATTAGTTTTCTATATTGAGCATTCTAACTATATTTATACCATTTTATTAAGGTAAAAATTTGTGCAAGGTGATCTTACAATTTTTTGGTGAAACCTAAAATGCTCATTTGTGCAAATTATGCAGTTAACCATAATGAATGATTTATCCATGAAATACAAAATTTATTATGCTTAACAATAATGTTTATATAAATGAAGTACATCATTACTTGTCATTCAGAATGCATATTTCAAATGGAATGCACTTACTGTAAAATATAGGGATAAGGGTCCATTTGACTGTTCAACTATTCTGAAATGATCAAATTAACCCCTCATTAACTATTTGACTAATTTAAACTCTTCAACTATTAAAATAGTTCAATTTAACCCCTTATATTTTTGAATGACTATTATGCCCTCACTAAGAAATAATACACATATTTAATAATCCTAAATTATTTTTATATTTTTATTATCTTAAGTATTAATGTTATTAATTTGAATTTTATAAATTGAAATAATTAAATATAATAAAAATAAATAAATATAATAAATATTTTGTATTTCCATACTAAATTTTTATAACCTACTAGTATTGCACTCACGCGATGCGTGGGATTATTTATATTATCATATTAAATTTAGTGTTTTATTTGTAATGAAATAATATGAATATTTAAAATATGTAAACTACAAAATTGTATAATCACACATACAATTTATTTTTATTGTACATATACTATATTATATTGACATATATTTTCCTTGAGTAGTTTTTATTTTTTAAATTTAGACAATGTTAACTTTTTAGATATAAAATTTAGACAATGTTAGCTTTTAGATATAAAATGTGTTAGAAAAAGAAACAATAAATTTTAATAAAATAAATCTTGCATCCAATATGATAATTTCTTCTCGACACCTAATTTCTATATACATAAAAAAAAGAAAGTCATTGAATCAATTAACGGTATTCAGCATATAATAAGTATGATCATGTGTGTGAAGTAAATTAGGCTTTTTTTATAACTTTATTTTTTATTTTTTTTTAATTCAACGGGTTTAGGCGGCTTTGTTTTTTCCTTTTACAAAATGATGGACACAGTTCTTGCCATTTCAAAATCCCAGAACCTATTATTTTATTTATATATTTTTATCTTTATTAAAATAAACTATAAAAATGAGATTTTAGTAATATATTGAGTAAATAATAGTTTGGAAGAAAGCAACTTAAAGAAATTAGCACAAAATTACAAAATATTTATTTTATTATCTTAAATATTCAATTTATAAAATTTAAAATAATAAGATTAATACATAAGATAATAAAAAAATTAAAAATAAGTTAGGATTATTAAATATGTATATTATCACTTAGTGGGGCATAACAGTCAATTAAAAATATAAGGAGTTAAATTGGACCATTTTTAATAATTAAAGGGTTCAAGTGAGCCAAATAGTCAATGAAAAACTAATTTAATCCTTTCAAAATAGTCGAAGGGTCAAATTGACCCTTATTCCTAAAATATATTTCGAACGAAATGCGCTCAAATATCTCACTTTAAACACATATCTCACAGGTGACTCATTCTTCTATTAATACATGTTTTTATTGATTAATTTTCTTAATTAAAAGGATATATATTAAATAACACAAGTCAAGAAATTATGCTTTCCACATAAAATATGCTTTTTACAAAATAATATTTATCCAATAAGAATATTTTGAATAATTTAACCCGATAACCACCCTTCTAAATATGATTCTTATTTAGTTACATAATTTATAAAAATTTGATTGTTTGCATTTATTTTTATGAATGATATTTCAGGGAAAGTTTAATTGCAGATTTTCAAACTGTGTTGTAATTATTTTAACTTTAAAAACATATTTTTAATTTTGAGCAAGAGAGAAATGTTGTAATTGCAGATTTAGTAAAATATTGTGACAAAATTTATAATCAAACCAATATTTAATAATAGATCTGAAATAGATGGTAAATGTATTTGACTTAATATTCAAATTATATATGTGCTTCCTCACACCATTCTCAGAGTTGACTCGTGACTATATTTTTTAAATTATTTTCCATCTCTTTTGACTTTTGACACATGGTTGAGATGAGATAAATAATCAATATATATTCTGAGTTGTAGCCATAATTTGTGGGTTAAGAAAATAGAACCATCATTAAACACTACTACAGTGATATTTTATAATGCATTTTATATTATTTAAACATTATTTCGTAATATTTTAATCGCTTAACTCATTCATATCTTGCAAGTTTCAGGCTCATAATAAGAAAGTGCATGCGAAAGTTTATGTGTGTTATTGAATTATCTAATTATGATAAATATTAATAACCTTCAGTCACTTATTCTCTTGCATAGAACTCGTCAAAGATATGTAATTATTGTATACTTGAAGACACAAGAAATAAAGTTCAACTTATAATCATAATTGGTCAACTCAAAAAGAAGAACCACAATTGAAGATCTGATTATCTAGATGATAAAGTTGTGAGAAAGTAATCGTTAAACTGAATCTATGATTATAAAAATACCCCAGTTGATTAGCTGAGAGGAGGACTAGCTAACTATCACTACAACAAATAAGGTAATAGACGACGCAATATAGACAACGCGAATTTCATTCGTGTTGTCTATATCCTAATAGACAACGCGGAAGCATAAGTGCGTCGTCTATTTTATGGGCGCTGATAGACGACGCGGTGGAACGCGTCGTCTATATGGGTATAGACGACGCGAATATTTCGCGTCATCTATACCCATTAGGGGTGTACACGGTCCGGTTTGGCCGGTTTGAAGGTCGAAGTATGGACCAAACCAAATAATACGGTTTGAAAAATTCTCAAACCAAACCGGCCAAATTAATTTTTCAAACCAAACCAAACCAAATAAAACGGTTTGGTTCGGCCGGTTTAACGGTTTGGAACATGACTTTAACGAGCAAAGTCAAAACATAAAAAAAATTCTATTTTTAGCAATAATTTATTTGAGAAATTACAAAAAATAAATAATGGTTCTCATCGACAAAGTACAAGACAATTATAATAGAAACAAACAATTTATGACATCAATATATAATAGTTCATATCTCATTCTCAAACATAATAGTTCGTAAAAGGTCACATTATTACGATGCGACAATGGTGAAGCCGACCAACGCTTGAATTAAATTGTGAGATTGTAATATTGGATAGTTTAAGGTTTATTTTAAATTTCAATAAATAAATAAAAATGTAGGAGAAAAATAAAAATTCTATGATTTTGCACAGTATAGGATTCATACTTATTCCGAGAAGATAATAAGGGTAAAAGGAGAGACGTTTACAAATAAATAAATAAAAATGTAGGAGAAAATAAAATATATGATGTTGCGTAAAGGATTTGAACTTGTACATTTTAAAATTCAAAGTATAGCTTGAACCACTACACTAAATGTACTACATTAATATTTTTAGTACAATATATAATTTAAATATTTATTAAAATTATAAACGGTCCGGTCCGGTCCAAACGGCCGGTTTCTGTACTCAAACCATGGACCAAACCAAATTATACGGTTTGAAATTTACGGTCCGGCCGACCGATTAATTCACTTGCCAAACCGGCCAAATCATTTCGGTTCGGCCGGTTTGGACCAAACCGTGTACACCCCTAATACCCATATAGACGACATGTTCCACCGCGTCGTCTTTGTTATTGCGTTTTCCTAACTATTAATTATATGTGCAGCTGGATGACGCTAATTTTTGCGTCGTGTATATGGAAATAGACGACGCGATAATACAACGCCGTCTATTTCCATATACACGACGCGAAAATATGTGTCGTCTATATTATTCCACTTACTTTTTTTTTTGAGCAAAACCACTCCTTAAGTAAATAGAATTTCTTTTTAAGGGGATGTAATAATAGGAATTTAAAATTATAATAAGGGGAAGTAATAAATAGGAATTATAATAAGGGGAAGTAATAATAATAATAATAAGGGGAAATAATTTGGCATTATGTAATAGTTAAAGAGGTATGAATAATCAGGGTTAACAGGAAAAAAAAATTTCAATAGACGGAAGAGACGACGCGAATAATTCCGTCGTCTATAAAACTATAGAAGACGTGAGAATTCGAGTCGTTTATATGTACACAGACGACGCAATAATAAGCGTCATAAAAAAACGCGAAATAACGACGGAATAGTTTCCGTCGCTATTTTGCAACGGATTATCCGTCGCTACAAAAAATAAAAATTCTAGCTACAGAAATATTCCGTCACTAAAAAAATAAAAAAAATAAAAAATCATCTCGATGGAATATTCTGTCGCTAAATAAATAACATAAATTAAAAAATCGTCGCGACAGAATATTCTGTCGCTAAACAAATAAAATAAATTAAAAAATCGTAGCGACGGACAATAAAACATTTTAAAAATTTTAACAACGAAATTTTTTTATCGCTAAATAAATAAATAAACAATTAAAATTCTAACTACGGAAATATTCCGTCGCTAAACAAATAAAAAAATAATTAAAAAAATCTTGTGACGGAATATTCCGTCGCTAAACAAATAAAACATTTTAAGAATTCTAGCAACATAATTTTTCTATCGCTAATTAAATAATTAAACAAATAAATAACTAAAATGAATTCCAACAAAATTTTTCATTTGCTAAAGATATAAAATTAATTAAAAAATATTAATGACTGAATTGTTCGTTGTTAAAATAGATTGTTTAAATATTTTAAGATGAAATTAAATTCGACATCATTATATACAATGGATAAATTTATATATAATAAAATACTAATTATTTTTATATGCACGATAATAGCTACATTCAAATATATATTTGAGTTTAAATTTAATTTGAATAGTGTATTAATTAATATATAGATAATAATAAATTAATAATTGTATAAATTACATTGAAAGAAGTTATAAATATTAAAAATAACCTATTAAGGAAAGAATGCATGCGTAGTTCAGTGGTCCTGCGTGCAGGATTTTTGCGACAGGTCTGGAGTTCGATTCCTCCCTAGCGCGCAGTGTGGATGATTAAATTAGATGTGGTGTTGTGGGGTGAGGTGGGGGTCCGCGGGCGGGGTTGGGGGTGGCTATTTAAGAGAATATTTTTATTTTTTTTAAATAATAATTTCTAACGACGGAATTCTAACTACACATATATAAATAACGTGCAAAATTGCGTCGTGTGTATGCATATAGACAACGCGAATTTCGCGTCGTCTATTATGTTATAGACGACGCAAATTCTACGTCGTCTATTAGCGTATCAACATAGATGACGTGTTAATACACGACGCAAAGTTTGGCAATAGACGACGCGAAATTCGCGTTGTCTATATTATTATTTGTTGTAGTGTATTCACGAGGAACTAACAGTTGAGAGAATGATGAACAATAAAAAAAAAGCTCAAATGACCCGAATTCTCAACTAATTCCTTATGTCGTTCCAGATGTACCATCCAAATATAATAGTAGCAAAGATGTACGATATATTACCAACTTAATATCCAAAAAAATGGATGAATTCTATTAACCAATGACTACATTTACTTAATGGAACTTATAAATATTCATATCAGAATAGTAGTCAAAAGGTTGGTTCATTAATTGGTGAGGGTGTTCCTACTTGAAAGATTAGTAGATTGGAAGGATGTGGTCTTAAGATTTCCATATGAGACTTCCGACTATCTATCAAACAAGATTGTCGGAGTCTTCTATTTGTTTATAGGTATAGGCTCCCACCAGGACTCACCGTTCTAAAATAGAACTTAAATATTCATCCTCTGCAGTAGAGAAGCATTACAATCATCAGCTGACACAAGAGCCAACGATGCAATCTGTATTCAAGTACCATGTGCTACAGAGGTTGTTGAAGGAAGAGTCTAGCACGTGGAATGTGCTAAAGCTCAATTAACTATCGTTGCTTTCAACCAAAGTCAAGCTGAAGATTCTTGTTGAATACGATCAATCTGTAACTCATGTTCAAACACCGTGTATAATTGGAGAATGTAAATTACCTTTTGTGGAAGAAGAAGAGTGGACGCAGGATCAGTTGGCATCCAAACCACTACAAACTAGTGTCTTTTATTTTTAGCACTTTAACTTTAGTTCTCGTGCAATTAGATTTAAAACCCAACAACTAACCACAATTACTGGTTTATAACTGTGAACTAAACATTTAACTTGCTCAACCACAACACTAGCTCTGATCCGGGATCCAAAAAATTGTATCAGAGTGGGTGGCCCTTTAGACTATCTGTTCTGTAACTCACCTTGGACCAAATCCATTTCTAAGTGTGTTGTGTTAGGAATTAATGTTAGTCCCTCATATGTTAGTGTGTTGAACCAACTTAAGAATCAATCAGTTCATATTGACTTGGATAGAATAATTTCATATTATAACCTTGCATAGTTTAATGTAATAGCTTATGAATTACTTTGTATGGAAGACATCACTCGAAGATCGATTCAACCAGTTCAATGGAGAAGGGGATGCACCAGGTGGAACTTACAAAGAGTCAATTGCGAAGCTTTCAATTAGACAAGCTTCACAACTAATTTGAAGAAGAGCTACTCCAAGAACTTATAGCAAAGTCAATTGACAAAAGAACCATTTTTTACAAGAAGTATACATCACTGCAAAGGTCTAGACAGTTGTAGACCTCGTAAGGTGTGTACAATGGCTAAAAGATGAAGCAAACTCTACATATTCAAAAACCTCTAAATACTCGAGATGAGTATCACTTATAGGTTGCTAAAGATGTTGTTGGTCCTGAAATCAGAGTATTAAAGTATGCAACAGAAGTTTTAAAATGATCCTGCACTTCTGAAAACTAACTTAAGACTCAGTCTTTAGTTTCCGTAAAACTCGGTTTTAGTAAAAAATAAGTTTAAGTTTTCAGTTCAATACTTAGTCAAGTATTGAAGGTTTCAAATAAGTATGTAAACTTAAAATGCAGAAACTTAAGAAAGCGATAAATGGTACATGATATTTTATAGTGGTTCAGAATCAAAGTCCTAAGTCCACTATTCGGAAATCAATCCAGAAATTCACTAAGGATCAGTTTACAAGCCTTCTCAAGATCTATAGTTAGCCCGTCGGAATCCTTCGTCCTTTGATCTGCTAGCTCACTCACTCAGAAATTCCTTGTGCCTGCTTCCTTCTTTAGCTTGAAGGGAGGACGCACCGCGCAGCCTTCAATCTTAATGGTTGGATGTTTTCTGTTTTTCCTAGAACTAAGATGATTGGCAAACACCCGTGATAATCAGTATTCCAGAATAGAATACTGACTGCTGTGTTTATTACTTGAAAAGTAATAAACACCAAGAAGACAACTTAAACTTAGAAAACTCGAGCCTCGTGTAGTAAGACAGTTACACGGAACGAGTAGCTTAATTTGGAAGACTTAAGCTTCGTGATAGACACAGAATTAATCATAGAGCTTTTGAGAGATTTTTGCTTTTAAGTTTGACAGAGTTTTAACTTAGCTTTTTTAGAGATTCAGGAGTGTGTTTTTGTCAAGGTTTTGAGCTATTTATAGGTGGTTTCGACAACAATTCAAATTTATACCCGTTAGACTCAACGATCCAGCCATTAGAGACAAAGATTTGGTCGTTGTTAGGTGTTAATATGTAAATCCCACCCTTAATTTGATATTTTGATGTGTAAAAACTGAATACCTAGGTCTAGAGTTATTGCTTCTGTAATCCATGTATAAGACTATTGAGTTGTAATAGTTCAACAGGAAGCAATCAGCCAAAGACTGTGAAGATAGTTCGAGAAGCCTTATGCGAAGAAAACTGTGAAGACAGTTTAAGAAGAACTGTAGAAAACTGCTAGAGCTAATCAGATTAATGAGCAAAGATAACTACGCATGCATTTTGGAACTACCAAGGACAAAACAACGCTGAAAACTGTGGGACCGGCCTTCTTCTATCTCAGGAAAGCTCTGCTCCAGCAGCTAGCTAAGCTGCAACCCGTTTAGCAGAGGCACCGAAGGATAGAGCTGAACACAGCTTCGGATGCCGTCGAAGATGAATCTTGCCCAGTCAGCCTCAACCTCATCATCCATGGCCATCATGGCCTGCCATACCTCCCTTGAGAATGAGAGGTCATCAAGATGTTCCCCCAGCAGCATGTTGTGGGTGATGCAGAACATCACCCGGTATGGAGCCTGCAGACCGGAAGCTGGAGCGAAGGGGGAAAACTCGAACCAGGCAGAGTGTCGCCACTTCTGCCACGATGACCCACTACAACAAATAAGGTAATAGACGACGCAATATAGACGACGCGAATTTCATTCGTGTTGTCTATATCCTAATAGACAACGCGGAAGTGTAAGTGCGTCGTCTATTTTATGGGCGCTGATAGACGACGCGGTGGAATGCGTCATCTATATGGGTATAGACGACGCAAATATTTCGCGTCGTCTATACCCATATAGATGACGCGTTCCACCATGTCGTCTTTGTTATTGTGTTTTCCTATGTATTAATTATATGTGCATCTGGATGATGCTAATTTTCGCGTCGTGTATATGGAAATAGACGACGCGATAATACAACGCCGTCTATTTCCATATACACGACGGAAAAATAAGTGTCGTCTATATTATTCCACTTTTTTTTTTTAGCAAAACCACTCCTTAAGTAAATAGGATTTTTTTAAGGGGAAGTAATAATAGAAATGTAAAATTACATTTTTTTCAATTGCACAAAAATTAAGTAAATAGGATATTTTTTTTTCAAATCCAACTTGCAGATCGAGCACAAATCTTACGCAGCCCTAGTCTTCGCTACCTACAGAAAATAAGCGCCCCTCCGGACAGAGCCTTCAACCCTGCCGTCGACTGGCCCTTCCATCCCTTCCGTCGACTGCGCCGATTGCGCCTTCGTCCCTGTCGAAGTGCCGCTGTCGACGCCTCTCATTGGCGACGTCGTAAACCCTATTCTCTTCCCCTGCCCGCCGATCGCCGTAGTATCTCCTGCCCCGCCGCCTGCCGCCGTATCTCCCATCCCCGCCGCCAGCCGTCCCTCCCACCGTCGACGCTTCTGCCTGTAGCCCCACCTCCACCGTCGAGCTTCTCACTGCCCCGTTGTTTCTCCGTGCGAAGGCGCCTCTGATGAATTTGGTGTAAACAAAGTGAGTTGAATTGGTGATTTTCTGTAACTATGGCGTATGAATTATGTTTTTGGGTATATTGTTTTTCCAGAGAAATTCAAAACCGACTTGATGAAGATTGCAATGACTACTCTGAGCTCCAAGATTCTCTCACAGGACAAAGAACACTTTGCAAAACCAGCTGTTGATGCGGTTATGAGGTTAAAAGGTATACTCAATTATTGACTTTGTAGCTTAGGAGCATCACACTCATTGAGTGTGCTGAATTCAGTTGTGATTGCTCTGATAAAGTGGGCTCATCTTTAATGTCTGAATGTATATATCCATGTTCCACGAGTGGCTGTGTCTACATCAACTCATATTGATCATACCATTCATTTATTGGAGCCTTGATATTGTTCTTAGCTAGTGTTCATAAAGAAAATAAGGGAAGGAAAAAATTACTTATTTTTTCTGAACTCACGAGTCTTTGTCAATAATTATGATGTTCTTTTGTTTGTGCCCCTTCGTGGTTTAGTTATGTGTCTGAACTGATGAACTGATTGAAAATTACAGGGAAGTACAAATTTGGAGTCCATTCAAATCATAAAGAAATCAGGAGGTTCACTGAAAGATTCATTTTTAGATGAGGGGTGAGCCTACTACAGTCTTTCTGATGCTCAAGTGCTTTGGTGTACCACCTTCTAATTAGATTCACTAATATTCTGCCATTTCTGAGGTTTCTGGACCTCCAAAATATGACAGTCTTTGTGATTAAATGCTTAGAATGCTTCTATCTTGACAGATACTATGATATGTTGCTTTCATCTAAATAATGTGAATATTTTTTTTATTCACTTTTGACTTTCTTCATGATATAGAATCTTAAAGTTTGACGTGTTCTGAACATACTGTATCTTGCCAAGTACTCTTCAGCTCTTCCAAAGAAAAATGTACAGCCAGATGCCATCAACTATTATTTTGCTGTTTAACTTCATAGTTTTTTGTCTTTTATGTGATGCGTTATATGAAAGATATCATTGATGGCATTCGTGAATCTATTCCATTGACATATATGGTAATTTAAATATATTAATTTATTACAAAATCTTATTTCAACTCCAACTCAATAACATATTAACTTGTAACTACTTGTTGTCTTTGTGCTTATATTTTTAATAGTTTAATGAAGAAAGTTATCGCACAAGTGAAATCAATGAAGTTCGTACAGAATGGTGTGATATTCTCCGAACTTATATGAAGTGAGGGTTGCGTAATCATTTTTATTTCCTCATTTATAGTTATTTTTTGCCCGTGTGGGGGCTGTGTGACTTGTATAAATGTGAGCTATTGTGTTTTTTTAGATGATTGTTGAGGTGATTCTTGTTTTGATTTTGTGTAATCGATGAGTTATTGATATTTGCTTGTTGCTTTTTCTTATGCTTTTATGAAATTTCTTACTTAGCTACTTGCAATTCAGTATTTTGAATTTAAAGTAAATGATTCTTGAAGGTGCCTCTGGCCTCTTCTACTTTAAGTGATGCTATAGGGGTCTAACTTTAACTTATCATGTTTAGGACTAATTTTTCCAATTGTCTTATAAACAATTATTCAAACATTGCTGAAAATACTGTCTTATAAGCCATGATCCAAAATATTTTCTTTAATTTCAAACATGAGGTAGTGAATGAATGAATTAAATATTGCTGATGCGCCTCTTTATTTTACCCTAAGCTGATGTGCCTCTTTATTTTACCTTAAGCTGATGTGCCTCTTTATCTCAATGACAACTTTTTTTTTATGATTTTTTCTGTCGTAGTATGGTGCAACATTTTCTTTCAGATTTATGGCTGTAGATTATATAATTTTTTGAAAGACAAACATGGTATGAAAGAGTGCATTGCATTTACTGTTATTAGTAGCTAGCACGACTTATCACGGTGTTTCATCATAACATGGATTTGAATCTCTTTTTTTTCTTTTATGTTCCAGGCATTTTTCTTATTGGCACGACTGCTAAATCTGTCTAGAAATTTCCTGTCTGGTTTATGAGTTGGAGAATGGAAGCCTGAAAGATCATATCCTATGCAAAAGATGCAGACCTCCCCTTCCTTGGCCTGTTCGATTTTGGATATAGCATTCGAGGTGGCTTGTGGTGACTGAGCCCTATAGTGAATCTGAAGGCTCAAACTTACATACACATTGAAAGAAATTTTATGCCACCAACAATGTTTGTTTATTTTTGAATTTTTTGAATTTTAGGCTCAAACTTATTTTCGCGTCGTCTATTAGCGTCTCAACATAGATGACGTGTTAATACACGACGCAAACTTTGGAAATAGACGACGCGAAATTCACGTTGTCTATATTATTATTTGTTGTAGTGACCACTCTGGGGCTGCCTCTGTCGTTCGATAGTTCAAAACAGAGATTGGACCTCTAGGAAGGCTGAAATCTTGAGAGAAGGAGTCGGGAGACCAACGGACGAGTTTGCCACAGATGGACCCGTAAATGGCACCCCCTCAGCAATGCAGTCCTTGAGGAACTCCCGAAGGAGACCCTTATGGTAGTGGCGTGGGGTGGCGCTGACAAACTGCGTCAACCCGCACCTGTTCACCGTCGCCATGACTTTTTCAGCCACGGCGTAATCATCGTCGTAATATGCGTACAAACCAGACTCATGAAGAATCTAGTTGTGGCGCACTTCGAGAGCCTGTCCGGGAGAATCCATTTTTTTTAAGAAAGGTTTTGGGAAGGAAGTTAGAGAGAAGTATGAAGATCAGATAACTTGTGGTGTTGAGGCTCATCACAAGGAGGATACTTATAGAGAGGATAATCATTACTTGGTATTTATGACCGGTTGGAAAATCTTTTGAAAGATAATGATGATTCATCTCTCGGAATTTGAAGCGTCACAAAGAGAGAGATCGTCATATTTGCATGGGAAGTCTAATCAGTTCAGCAGTGACGATTGATGGTCAGATCAACAGTCGGCTCGAGGTATTCATTATTACTTTCAGACTGCTAAGTCCCAGCAGACTTTCAAAATGCTGACGTATCAGGAAAGGGAATAGACTATCCTTTAGCAAGATATGTGTGTTGACCTATGGTAACATCTGCTGATGGATATCTGTTGAATTAAAATCCTCTGCTGTATCAAAGTTCGAGGCGGGAAGACTAAATTCAAAATTGATAAGACCCAATAAAGTGCATTTAATGCACGCAGACGGTTGCGTCGAGTGACAAGGAGCCACGTCAGACACACTCGAGCTTTTCTCGGAGCATGGGAGGATGTACGAAAGGACGTGCTAATCCTGAACCGTCAATCTATTTCTTTGACAGAAACTCCCCCAACCGTTGGATCTCACATCCAAAGGTATAAACATAAATCATTCTTACTGTTCACTCTCTTTCTTTTCGAAATTTCAAACAAGAAATCCCTAACTCTCAAACCCTCGAGCTCTCAATTTGTTCTCTTCTTTTCTTCAATTTTTCCCAAAATTGTTCCAAACCAAAACCTTCTCCAAAATGACTACCAATCCCACATCATCATCAACCCAGAACCCTAGTTCCAGCAGTCATGACTACGAAATGGGTACAGTCCCCCTGTATAGTTTTCCGCCCAATTCTGGTGCGCCTCTGCATATGTGACATGCACCAGGTTTTACCGTGATCATAAAGAAGGAGGACATTAATGATACAATCCCTTATGGTCAACTCGTGATAATGGCTCGAAAGAAGGAACAGTCCGGCCATTCAAAGGAACAAAGACGACTAGCACAAATAATGAAGGACCGGATTTTGTACATGCGTCTCGCTCCTGCCCACATTCAGGAATGGATAATGACGATCCTTGACAGCGAGCAGGTAATCAAATATCTCTCTGCTGAACCTCTACATTTCCACCCGCATATGGTTTCTGAATTTTATGCGAGAGCCGTGATGAGTGAGGATGGGAAGTCCTTTCAAACTTGTGTTTATGGGAACATCATTGATGTTAACGCGGAGATACTTGCAAAGTTTTTCGGACTCCGAAACCGTGGCGAACGTATCTTGCAATATAAGGTCACAGATATTGGCGAGATGGAAAGGCGATGGAATCTGTTGAGGAAGCTCGAGGAAATGAAGGATAGAAAAGGACAAGTCATTATGTTCAGGGTAGCCACCCCAATTAACACCCTGAAGGATGATTTCAAAATTCTTGCTGAGATGGTGATCAAGATGTTCCAATGTGATGCTGGATCATATTCAGAACTCTCTGCTAAGAAGTATGCAGTGATGATGGCTCTCACAGACAATATAAAGGGAAATCAGGCAGAGTTCTTCTTCGAAAGATGGGCAGAGCATGCGAGGAAGAACGATCATATGTCAGTTGATGGGACATTCTCTTCGAATGTCAATTTTGGTCTAAAGATAAGCAAGTTTTTGGAGATGGTCATGCATCCCAAGAAGAAAATGCGAGTGAGAACCATGGAACTAGCTGCTCTTCAACAGGCTAAGGAAGAAGAGGCCAAACGACATGATTATCTCAAAATGACTATTCTTCACAAGGATATTCATCAAGCTGTTGTTTCTCTTCAAGCCTCAGAGGTTCATGATTCTGCTCAGGAATCTATTCAGAATGCGGTGGACGACTCGATGGAAATCACAAACGAAGTAGCTTTTGAAAAACCTACAAACCCAACTGCGGAGGATGCTACCACTCAAAGCCTTGAAGTGCTTGTTCCTGAACCCGCTGAGATGTTAGTAGATGGTGAAGAGGGTACGAATCCTACAGCAGCTTCGGGGACAGATTTGGTGGTTGTTCCTGATACCCCCATTGCTGCTGAACCTGTACAAGTGCATCTTCAGTCCCTTGTTGTTTCTTTACTCAATACAGCACTACATCAACGTGACATTCAGCAAGCCAAATTTAATGAAGAAGTCCAAAAAGAGGTTGCTGATGTATGAGGAGCAGTCTCTGGAGTTCAAACCTCTGTCTCTGAGGTTCAGCAAAAGGTCGTTCAAGTTACTGAGAAGATCACTCATGTGGAGGAAACCGTCTCTACGGTACAAACGAATGTGGTGACTCTTAAAGTAGATCTTGATGAGCACAAATCCTTCTCCGCTTCTTTTTTGGATGCACTCAAAGAGGGGGGAGAACGAAGGATTGCTGAGGAGGCTAGGGTGAAGGCAGAGGAAGCAGAGTTGTTGCCAGTGTTGCAAAACTCGCCCCGGGCGGCCGAGTTCTCAGCGCCGAAGCGGTGGGCGGCACGGGCCGAGGCGAGAATGGCCTTCTCACTGCTCCTAGACGGTTTCTTTGCTGGACGTCAAGTACTCGACGTGGGCGGCGCCGCAGCGGTCTCGACGGTCGGTGTACTCGGTGTGGGCGCCGTCGCGGCGGGAGTGGGCGCTGAACTCGACGGGGAGACAGAAACTCTCTGTTTTTTTTTTTACAGTTATTTTTATGTAATTTCTTATTTTAATATTATTATTAATTAATAACCCTAAATTGATTTCAGCCCCAAAATGTTACGGGACATTCACACAAAGTCACAAACACGCTCACTCACTCCACCCGTCCGCCCTTCGTTCCCCTCCGCTGCCCGCCAGTTTGCCCACGGCCTGTGCTCAGCCGCGCCGTCAGTTAATCCACGATCTCTGCTCGGCTGCGCCGTCAGCCCACAAGTATTGTTTCACATATCGCAGGCGCACAAATCATAGGCCCACACATCGATTGATTTTTGGAGGTATAATATTTTGTGCGTGTGCTTTGAATATCAATTATGTTTGAATTTGGGAGTGTTTATTTGTGTTCGTGTATATGTTGTGCCTGGTGTGTGTTTTGTATGAATGTGTGTGTGCGTGAATGGTGTTGGTGTGAGATGTGCTGGAAATATAGTGCCTATGCCTGCTCCTATTTTTGTTGATGATCTCACCCTATGCCTGCTCTTGATTTTTCTAAGATATCACTCCTAGCTTCATTTATGCTGAATCTGCTTGTGATTTTTTACTCATTCATGTTGATATATTGGGCCCTTACACTCATACTACATCTACCACTTACATGCTTACAATTGTTGATAATTTTAATGCTGCTAAATGAACATATCTGATAATTGAACAGAAAACATTAGCTAAGCCTGGAATGTATTGAATTTAATTATTGTGGTGGACAAATTTCAGGATTAATTCAGTTTTTTCTTTGTTTTTTGTTTTTTGTTTTTTTTTTCTTTATGTGTTTCTCTACTTGGTTGATGACCTTCTTGTTGTTGATGACCTTCTTGTTGTTGAAGTGATTTTAGTATAATATTTGCTTTGAAATGTTTAGACTTTGGATATCTGAATGCTTATTTTGGAATTGTTTTATTTTTTTGTTTTGATTTATGAACTTTGAAATATTGGAATACATGTATTGATGTTATTTTGTTGCATATTGTTTATTGAAGTAGTTAGGTTTTTGCATATTTATTTAGACTGTTTGAGTACATATTTGAAACAGGTAAAAAAATGATAAAAACAGGTCATCCGCCTAGATTCCGCCTAGGCCCCGCCCAGACCGACTAGGCGCTAGGCCCCCCCGACCGCCCAGCCACCGCCCACCGAGTTCTGCAACATTGGCTGTTGCGGAAAGAAAAAGAATTCGAGTGTACTATGCTGGAACAAAAGATGAAGTTAGAAGCAAAATAGAAAGCAAAACAACAAGCGCGTATGAAGCATTTGGAGAAACTCATGGCCCTGACTATGAAAAAGGTTGAAACCCTTGAGAAGCCAAAACCTCCACCGGACGCTCAGAACTAAGGTCATCCGTATCTGTTGTTCTTATTTTGCCCTGTTTCAATTTTATTTTTGCTGATTCTGAGTGATTTCACTGTATCTGTACTTTCAAAATCATATATGAAATCATCAGATTTGTGACAAAATCTTATTGTCCACTTCAGATTTTCCGTGTGCGTACAATAGTTGATATACACTCTCAGTGTATTCAACGAATCAGAATGTGGATGATAAGCTCAAAATGTTTGCTAGATGATTGATAAATGCCTGCTGTTCTTGAAGATGCTAGGAGCTCTAGAACACTCTTCTTGCAGTATTTATTTGTACTTTTATTGAGCGAGAATATTTCCCAACACATTTTGAGGGGGAACTTTACTTAAAATCGCTTGTTGGTGCTAAGGACTTAAAGCTAGTTAGATTCTGAGATAGTTTGTCTAGAAATTCCCTTGTAACTCAGAATTTTTCGATGCTAAGTCTCAGCAATCCTTAGTAAGCTTTGATCGCACCAAAAAGGGGGAAATTGTTGGGAAATTATTCCTGAATCTTCCTTAGGACAATATTGTAAAAGGTTTTGTTGGATCAAACCTTAGTAGATGGTCGATCATTGCTGAACTCTAGCATAGGCTAGCAACTCTTGTAATGTCCTGTATAGGTAAATATTGAGTTATAATAGAATAGGTTGCTAGAAGCACCTCCAGCAAACATCAGAGGATGCTAAAGAGTAAGAAGGGTTGTGGTAGCGGAATGCTGAGGAGTCAGCATTTGCTAACACACCGCAAATTGCTAAAGGCATTAGCAATCTCGGAGAAGCTCAGCAAAGCGAAGTTTAAATGACTGCTGCACCGTATCTCTGACCCACCAATGCGGGAGGACTTAACCTGTCAGAAGTAGGTCGGAAAGTCTGTACGAAGTCAGAAAAAGTTGGTGAAAGTCTACCTAGTTTTAGACGAAAGATCTGTTGTGTCTAACGGATATGGAGATTCAAATTTTGAATCTCCAACTATAAAAGACAAGTCAAAAGGAAGAAAAGACTATTGCTCATTCATACACTAACTCGCACCTGAGAGATTCCGAAAGACAAAAAGCAAAAACACTTGTGAGCAGTCTGTTGAAAGTTACTGTCCAGATACATTGAAAGCCTTCAACAACCAAAGTGTCCTATTGAATATCTGACACTTGTTTAGTAATATTCTTGAATTGATTCAATAATCTTCAATCATTGGGATCACTTCCTTTATTGAACGTATCTAGCAGTCAATTCTTGAAAATGAATTGATTAAGACGAGCATTGAAGCCGCAATTGAAGGACAGTTCGGAAGAAACTTTAAACCTTCCAAAAGTGGTAAGAGCGAGTTTGACGAAGGTGCGCCCTTGACTCAGCCAGAGCCACACCTGAGAAGTTCGGGGTATCGAAAGATAGCCATGAACTAGCCAAACCAAACGTCAGTTGCCTGCTTTACTGGAAAGGAAACTCTTTGTACACCGTATACTTACTTAGTGAAAATCTTAGCGATTCGGCTAAGGAGTGGACGTAGATCATTTGATCGAACCACTATAAACTCTGTGTCTTTGAGCTGTTTACTGTTTCATTGATTACTGTGCAACTGTGATTTGAAACCTGGCAACGGAGTTGCTAGTGTATAACTGCAAAAAGAACTTAAGTAAACTCGAACAAAACCCCATTTTAAAATAACCTAAAGTGCAAGTGAACGTTATATTATTCTGCTGCATTTCGTGTTTGTACTTTATTGCTACCACGACGACTCTGATTTTAGTGACCAAAATTGTCCCAGTCTGGCCGCTCCATTACTTGGCCTAGACATCCTCATACCTCCAGAAAGTGAGCCCGAGCCTGACTTGCATGATAGGGTGATCTTCTTCATCCAGCTCGTACTTTATTAGGTCAAATCTCCTCCACCTCCTGAACTCTTCCTTCAAATGATTTCCTGAGAGGCTTCTTCTGCAAGGATGTCAGGATACAACTACATGATCTCCTCCAAAACCTTTTTCTCAACCTTTTTCGAGATATCTGCCGCCCAGGGAATCAATTTAGAATCTCCAACATCATTCAATCCAATCGGTGGGCACCAATTCTTCAGTCATTCAACACTATTTTTAGGATGAGGTAGCCCACTGAGAGGGATCTTATATGCATCGAACTAAATTGGCTTGGAGATCGGATTTTTATCCCTTGGATCCCACAAATGGTATCTCCATACCCCAAGTCTATCTCTTGGGAAATCAAACTCATCATGGACATTGAGTTCATCTAAGTTCATCTGTGTATCAGAAAGTGTCAGAGAATCATCAGAAGATATCTCTGCTTCAATGTTACCTCCCTTACCACCTTTCTCGAATTGAGTTTTGCCTCCTTTTTGAGTTTAAGTTTTTTAGCTTGAGGAGGCAAAATCAGTTTCAGCTTGAGTATGGGAGGAGGCTTCCCCTTGTGCAGCCTCTCCTGCCTGAGAGCTCAATTCTGCCAGTTGTACCGGGGTGGTTGCCGCTTTTCTATAGCCTCTTTCAACACATTATCCTGCTCTTTCAGCACGCACTCAAGAATTTCCTTGGCCAATACAAAAACTTCCCTCACCGGTTGTTCAGGGTCGGTTGCCCCATGGAGAGTTTCAGTTTGAGCAGCAAGCTCAGGATCTACGAAAATCTCTACAATTTTTTTCTTTTTGTGCTCCATGATCGAAGCCATGTGATTCTTTGTAAAGCTGAGCAAATGCACCTTCAGAAACTGATTCGGACTCCTGCAAGATGGTAGACACTGGCTCTTTGAATTTCAGCTTCTTGTGGGTAGTCAACATTGAGACATCAAAGTCATCTCCTTTGCGCTTCTTCTTCTTTTCCACCAATGTCCTTTTCCCTTTTTCAGTACTCTTGGCTTTCTCAGCCTCAACTTCATCTCTCCTTCTATGCTCTTCTTCAATTCGGGCTTTCTTGATGCCCCTTTCTACAGCTATTCTCTCCCCTTCCTTAAGGGGTCTCTTCTAAGGCCTGGTGGTTGGAGTTCTTTTCTTCTTTACAATAACAATGATTCCTACATCCCCAAATCGCCCCTTTGGTGGGATCAGCCCCTTTTCAGTTACATATTTCTTCCTTAGCTTCTGGTGTGGCTTGCTCATAACATCCCCAAGATTAGTCAAGGTCGGAAGATTTTCCATCGCCTGCTGGAAACTGACTTCCTTCTCTGTTTCAGTTTCCTTCTCATCATCATTAGATCTAACAACCTCTTTCATGTCGTGATCGGGTGGAATAAAGTCAGTAGGTACGAGAGCTTCTCCATCACCCACCACCTGCACCACCTTCTCAATCAAATAACTCACTTTCAGTCCAAAGCCCACACTCGTGGCAAAAGTCCCCTAATCAGTAATGGTGTTCTTCCTCTCGACATTTTCTAGCAGCCTCTCAAAAACAAACTCCGCCCAATTGCCCACTACCTCATCATCAAGGGCCATCAGAACTGAATATTTTTTTCTTGCTTAATTCTGAGTGGGAGCCCACTTCACATAGCAACATGCAGATGACAATATCTCCCAAAAATTTGTAGAAGACATCTAGTTCACTGGTTTTGTGATTCACCTTCCAGCCAATTTGGATCGCCTCTTTCTTCCACTTTGCCCAATGTTCTTGGGCTCCTCCTCCTCGAAGGTAAGTGTGGATTTGAACACCGCCATTTCTCGGATAGAAAATCTGGCTCAGCGATTTAGGGTTGACTCTAATTTTCACAACAACCATAGAGGTGTTAAACAACCTCTTTTTGGATGCCACCACGGCATTGGCATAGAATTTTGTCACCAAATATGGATGAAATATCTTCGGGGAGGAAGCGAGAAAGTAAACCAACTCCTCAGTTTCTGTCCAAGACGAGGGTCTGGACATACGTTCACAGCTTCATCCAAGAAGAAGGATTTTCTCCTTGTGAACTTGAGCAGCCCTCTTCTGCTCGGGAGTTAGATTCTCTGTATAGTCCTTGGTGAGTTTCAGGAGTTCGCCATAAGGAATGTAAAAATCAACAGATGGAGATTCTTCTCGGTCAGATGTGGATGTGGCCTATTCTGGGTTATTGGCTGTGGTTCGTTTAGACATAATGAATGACAAATGATTGGAAGTAAATGATGGAATATTGGTCCGGTGCCTTGAATGCTTGAGGAGTTTTCAGGGTTTGAAGACTCGAGTATAATATCAGAAATGGTAAAGATTTAGAAAGAATAACCACCGGAAATAGGTTGACTATACATATAGAATTCGAAATCAAGTTTGGACGGTTGGGATCGACTCAATATTTTAAGATAGAAGGGTGAGATCGAACGTCTGTTGAACTGCTCTAACTTCAGCTAATGTGGTGGAGCGGGGTAGGACACACGGCACTTCTGGATTGAACCGCGTCTGTTTTGCATTTAATGCGATGTATTGGATAAGTCAGCATTTGAATTTGAATTATCCCGCCTCTCGTTCTGAAAACTGACTTATATTTTAGTTTCAGTTTCAAAAGTCAGATATTTAGTTTTTGCGTCAATACCACTTTAGATTAAAAAAAATGGTTAAGTATAGAACCACGAAATAGAAAACTGAGATCTGAGCGAAAATAGAAAACTGAGAGTTGGAACTCAATTTTAATCCGCTTCCACTCCTCTTCAAATTGGAATTCACCGATCTTGAGAAAAAATTAAATTCAAGAAATTCATTCAGCTGAAAACTGAGAGCTGGGAATCAGTTTTAATCCTCATCTTCTCCACTTCACATGAGAATAGATTAAGAAATCCAAATGTTGAAAACTGAGAGCTAGGACTCAGTTTTATTCCACACTACTCCCCGTCGATTGAAATTTCATCAAACCCTTGCAATCCAAGTTTGATGTAGAGTTCATTGAATCGAGTTTTTAGAAGTGGTTTGGTGAAGATATCTGCCAACTGATCTTTAGTTCTGATTTTATCCACCGAAATATCATTTTTCTCCACATGATCTCTGATGAAATGATGTCGGATATCTATACCCTTCGTCTTAGAGTGATGAATTGGATTCTTAGTGATACAAATAGCACTGCTATTTGTTACAATAAATAGGCACGCATCCTGCTTCAACTTTATAATCCAACAATTGTTGCTTGATCCACATGACTTGAGTACAATAACTTGCAGCAGCTACATACTCAGCTTCAGTTGTTGATGTAGCTACGGAATGCTACTTCTTGCTAAACTAACTAATCAACTTATGGCCTAGGAACTGACATGTTCCACTTGTGCTCTTTTGATCAATTCTGTATCATCCAAATTTTGAATCTAAGTAAGCATTGGGAGTTAGTTCGTCAGTTTTGGGGACCAAATAACCTAAGGACCCAGTTCCTTTAAGTTATTTCACAATTCTCTTTGCAGCATCCATGTGCGACTTATTTGGATTTTCTTGAAATCTTGCACAAACACCAACATTGTAGGAGATATCTGGCATGCTTGTAGTCAGATACAATAGAGATCAAAAGATGCCTTTATAGCTCTTTGGGTTTACTAATTCTCCTTCTTCATCAAGATTAATCTGAGCACTTGGACTCATTAGAGTCCTCAAGGGCTTGGTTTTATCTGGACATAACTTATTTATCAAGTCATTGGTATACTTTTTCTAATTGATGAAGATTTCTCCTTCAGACTGAATAACTTGAAGACTGAGGAAATAAGTCATCTTGCCCATAAAGCTCATCTGGAAATTGTTTTGCTTGAACTGGGCAAACTTCTCGCATAACATCAAGTTTTTCATCTGAAAATGATGTCATCGACATAGATTCGAACTAATTGAATGCCGGTTCCATCCCTAATTCTGAATAAGGTCATGTCGATTTTTCCTTTACGGAAACTATTCTTGAGAATAAACTGAGACAGTCTCAAACCAAGCTCTGGTGCCTGCTTCAACCTATATAGAGCCTTTCTCAGTTTGAAAACTTGGTTTCCTTCTTCAAAGTCTGAGGGTTGTTCAACATAGACCTCTTCTTTGAGCTCTCCATTCAGAAATGCACTCTTCCCGAGTTGGGGAGATAGATTACATATCTTATCACTGCATGCATAGAGAAAATAAAAAATTTAAAATATTTAACAAAGAAAACTCTAATTGCCTGCTTGTGGTGACAAACTAATTGTTTTTCATCTAAAATTACCATGGGCTGGCAAAAAAATTGAAAAGTCACAAGGATTTCAAATCATGCAAAGATTACCAAAAGATCTCAAATTAAGAAAATATTTAAAGATGTTTAAGTTTTATTTATTTATTTATTTTTATTCCAAGAGTCGGACAATCAGAACACATGACAGTTATGACAGGAAACAAGCAACAACAAACGATTACTTGGTTCGAGATTACAACTGATTAATTATGCAATGCTGCCACGTGGCAGGTTCCTGTTACAGCTTAAGTGATGATTAGCGTGGATTAAACAAAGTTTAATCAATTATGGTGCATTCATTACCTGAGGGAGAAAGCTTCTGTTTTGAGACAGCAATTAGCAAATGTCGGATCATCAAACCCCTTGACCTTGTGAGTTTCTTTCACATCCATTTTCCTTGCTTCAACGGCTGCCAATCATTTTATTCATATTATATAATATATATATATATATATATATATATATATATATGTATGTACATATGTATGTATGTGTGTATACACGCACTGAATACGTGTGAGAAGTTGACATCCGAGGGGTGGTTAAGACATTGTATAAATAGGCCTAGAAGTTCAGTTCTTGAGCACACATTATCTCAGAGAGAGAGAGAGAGAGAGAGATCTAGATAGTTTTCTTGAAATCTTAACTCCATTAATGGCGATCCCAGTGATTGATTTCTCGAAGATTAATGGAGAAGAGAGGGGCAAGACTCTGGCAGAGATTGCTACGTGCTGTGAGGAGTGGGGATTCTTTCAGGTATCTGAGCAACATGTTAAGCAGTAAAAAAAAACGTTTAATGTTTTGGAATGATGTAATTAATGATTCGATTTCTCTTGTTTTCCTGCAGTTGATCAACCATGGAATCTCCGAGGAGCTCCTGGACCGGGTTAAGAAGGTGGCGTCAGATTGTTACAGAGTAGAACGAGAACCCGGTTTCAAGAACTCGAAACCGGTTCAGCTGCTGAATGAGTTGGTTGGGAAGGAGAGTGAAGGAAGAGTTGAGAATGTGGATTGGGAGGAGGTTTTCCTCCTCTCTGATGACAATTTTGATGACTGGCCATCAAAAACCAATGGATTCAAGTAAGATAGTATTCAGTCCGTATTGGAATCCAATCTGTTTATTTATTTTACAATAATACATACGAGACATGAGTCATTATGTACATGCATGTTGAGAAACATGACAACTGGAATAAAGCTATAAACTACCGAATCTTGCCTCCTATTACCAATGTATGAACAAAAACTGACATATAAACATTAAAAATTGAAAATCTATTGAGACAAGAACATGTGCATGCATAAAATAGGAAACTGATCATCACCCTGTCTTAACAACAGGGAGACAATGAAGGAATACAGAGGTGAGCTGAAGAAGCTAGCAATCAGAGTGATGGAAGTGATGGATGAAAACTTGGGCTTGCCAAAAGGCTACATCAACAAGGCCTTCAATGGAGGAGAAGACACCACAAATGAAGCCTTCTTTGGTACCAAGGTGAGCCATTACCCCCCCTGCCCCCACCCGGAAAAGGTGAACGGGCTTCGGGCCCACACGGATGCCGGTGGGGTGATCCTGCTCTTCCAGGATGATGTGGTGGGTGGACTCCAAATCTTGAAAGATGGGGTGTGGATAGATGTGCAGCCCTTGAAAAATGCCATAGTGATCAACACAGGTGATCAGATTGAGGTGTTGAGCAATGGGAGGTACAAGAGTGTCTGGCACCGGGTCTTGGCCCGGCCCGATGGGAACAGGAGATCCATTGCTTCATTCTACAATCCATCTCTCAAGGCCACCATTCAGCCTGCGCCTGAGTTGGTGGTGGCAGAGGAGAAGCAGAAGGAGGCGGCGGCCGAGTACTCAGCAGCTAAGTATCCTAAGTTTGTGTTTGGGGACTACATGTCAGTTTATGTTGAGCAGAAGTTTCTGCCCAAGGAGCCAAGATTTGAGGCTGTGAAAGCAGTGTAGGAGAGAAGTGATCATGATAAATTTGCATGGACTTTTATGGTGTGTTTCTTTTCTTTGTTTTCTTTTTTGTATTTTTCTTTTAGGGGTTTCAAGGTAGGAGTGAAGTTTGAGTCCCTAAAGCTAATGCTTTCTTGGGAGCCCATCACTCTTCTTGAAGATCATTTGGTCTATAATTTATGTAAGAAAACTACGAATGCTGTCATCTGTAGCATGAATGAGGAAAGTGCGCTTAATATACACATATCACTAGCTCTGTTGGATAAAAATCACTTAATCGATAGCAAGTAATCAGCACTCGCACAAGCTAGATACTCGATTTTTTATTAAAAAAAAAATGGTGAAAATTATATAATTTTTTGTTCTATACCTTACTCAAACTCCCAACTAGCACCTATTGAATTTTACAACTATAATTCCAAATAAAAATGAAATAAAAGTAACAATATTACTTAATACTTAATTTTATGTCTAGTTATATGAATAGAAAAATCTTGAGTAACAAAATCTCCAAGAATTTCAAGGGAGCAAAATACATTAGCTTGAAATAGCAGAGTTGATCAAAAAATAAAAAAGCGGAAGAAAAGAGGTGATGAAAACATATAATAGCAATTATTCTTTTTTATAAATAGAAAAGAACAAATAATATTTTAGTATAAAGAATTTTCAAGAAAAGTATTTTTAATTTAACAATATTTACTATACCTTTACTTTAAAGTAGATGTGACATTGAGACTCAAATACTTTCAAACCCAATTCAATATTATAATTCAAAAACTTTTTTTAAAATATAAAGTTCTATCTTTTTACGAATTTGTTTGGTACGCTCAAATATCAGAAAGGAGAACTCTTTGAATGAATTCTTACTCCTAAACATGGTTGTAAAAATTGAGTTAGGCGACCTCTTCTCTATTAAAAGAACTAGCTAATCAGCTCCCTTAAGCAATATCGGTATGTTGGATGTATACCTAAATGGGATGCCCAGCTGATCACCACCAAGTCGGCCCAGACGAAATTTTTTTATTATAATTTAACAACATTTATATATTTAGAATATCAAAAGATAATTAATTAAAATAATGATTAATTACCACCTAAAAACCGACTAAATTCTGTCTAAATTACCTAAGTACTAGGTCCTCGAACGCCCAACTAACATCTAATAATTTTTATAACCTTCGAGGAAAATGGGGGAAGAGAAGAAGGAAGCAAGGAAAGTTTAATTGCTTTCGGCCCAGTAAAAACTTCTTTTGGCCCATCCAGCCTCTATGCCAACCAATGGCCCATTTGACAGAATGTTTAGTGTATCATTTCATTGCCCCTAAAAGCCAAACCGACAAGATAGCGAACTGAGGTTTGAAAAATGGGTAAAGTTGGGAGTTTATTTACGATATATATCACCTATTAGCTATTTCCAATATCTGTTTAATTAGCTCAGAAATGAGGCGGCGGGGAGACGGGATTCTTTGAGGGTGGTTGCCCTCTCCGTCCGCCGGTGATTTTTTTCGGTCAACATCCAAAGAGCTCTTCATCTTGAAGAGAAATAGAATACAACTAATATATATATATATATATATATATATATATATGGGTGCAATCGAGGCTGAAATATGTCCATGAATGAACTAAAACTAAGATCTGCCCATTAATTTCTAAGATCGACGTTCCTAATTTAAAGTAACTGAATGTCATTGTATAGCTCTGTTTGTATCATTATAATGGTAGTTTTGTCCAAATCGTATAAATTGAAAAGAGAAATAGGATAGTGTGACAAATTTTTCGGGTTCAGTTACTCAAGAAAAATATACCACGATTATATTCCATCACTAACTCTCAATTTCATTAATGTTTTACCATAATTTTAAGTTAATCGTTATCATTGTTTATGACTTTGTGTGTCATTGTAAGGTAATTATGTCAAAGTGCGATAAACTGCAAGGTGAAATAAAATCTTCCAGCTGATTTATCAGGTGCGGTTTCAACTTCCACTAATCTATTATCATTGAATGTATAAACAGTTTTAATTATTCGTATAATGATATTAAGGGGGCGTTTGGTATAACTGTCGGGAATCACTATGGGTGGTATGGGTTTAGATTTGGGAATCATTCTCAATTCTTGGTGTTTGGTTTATGAGATGATCTGGGAATCATTTTCAATTCTGATGAATTTTTTTTAGTTAAAAGGTTTAGAAAATAATTAAAATATTATATAAATAATAATTAATTTAATAATAAATAAAAAGATTTATTATATTAAAAATAAATAATTTATTATCTATTTTATAAAATATAAAATATAGATAAAATAAAAGATTGTTTAATAATATTATTATCATAATATATTATAAAAATAAATAATAAAATAATATGAAATAAAATCTTAGAAATAAATAATAAGATTAATAATATTATTAATTATTGTATATATGATAATTAATATATTTTCAATAATATTATTTATTAATTAATGCATAATAATAATATAATAACGCCATTTATTTTAATATTATTATAAATATATTAATTTATTAATATATATATATATATATATATAATATTAATAATATTATAAATTATTATATTGAAAAATATTGGAGTATATAATAATTAATAAAAAATAATTACAAAATCTTATAAAATAAAAAAATAATCATTTTGGGATTGAATTTGGGAATGGGTATGAAACCCACCAACTTAGAGGGAATGAATATTTGGGAATCAATCACATCCCCCATTCCCATATCCATCAACTAAACGGTGAGTTTCGGAATCATTCCCATTCCTTAATTCCGAAACCCACCAACCAAACGCCCCCTAAATAAAGATAACAATGATCTTAAAGGTGTATTAAAAATCAATTAAAATTAAACCGATAATTTTGATAAAATGATATTGAATACATATAACAATGATAATATTAATAGGATACAATGCTACAGATTAACTGAGTACACACAATGTATAAAATAAATAAACAATTAACAAGCAATGTCCGGTTTGACTCAACACGCCGCACCGGTTCGTCGAACGGCGGAGAATGTCTGATTTTCTCACATAAAATGGAGCTCAGCGTCAGACCGGATGAGCTGCGGCGGCCTCCACTGCTACTGGATGGGGTGCTCCGATTTATGAAAAACAATGACACACCTAAAATAATTAAGATAAATCTTGAACAATGAAACATTTATTCAAATGTAATGACACACATTTAAAGCAACAATGAAAATTACATAAAACATAAAATTAATGAAAAATACTTTAAACCTAAATAACGAAATATTATAACAAACATAAAAATTAAACTGAGGAAAAAAATCGGACGAACACCATAAACTGGGGAAAAAACTGGATGAACACCGAAAACATTGAAACACATAAAAAATGCAAATTAGTACCACAAAAATCGAATAACAACAATCAGAATCGCATATAACACAAACATAATGAAAATATTATATAAACATTTAACACCTTTTGCATTTAAAAAAAAAAACATAACCCAATGAACATGAAAAGAAATTTCAGTAACATACATTTATGACGGAGAAGGAAGAACAATTCATAATAATATTATACACACAATAAAAATAAATTTAAAAAAGTAAAATACTAAATTGAGTATTATCGCCGGACTCCATCATCGTTAAATATACGATTAAAAAACAAAAATTGATAATATTCTTTGAAGGATTTGTTGTTGTTTTGAACCTTCGTCTTCAATGAAAAAATCTACGATACATAGAATTACGGCTATAAAAATATTCAGAAGATTTGATTAGAAATTAAGTAGGCATAAATTTAGGGAATTTTCGTCAATAATTTATCTACCATAACTACCTATTTTTTTTTAATCCCTAAACACCCTTTTAATAAATAAATTCAAATAGCCAACTGCCACGTGTCACACAAACCAGTCATCAGATCAAATAAAGGGACGACAGGATCTTAGGTCACAGTTCATTCAGGGTATTTAATTTAGAAATGAATATAATTATATATATATATATATAGAGGTTAGATCATATGAGAATAGATGTTAATGTAAGAAATGAGAATAAATCCCAGCCTTTGATTTGACAAGATCTGCGGCTATGATTTAAAATTTTCCGTTTTCATTTTTTCTTTGCTCTCATTCATTGTTAAATATTTAAGGGTGTAATTGTAATTTAGCATATTTTAAATATATCTTTTACCCTCTTATTCGCGATCAGTTCAGATTTTTTTACCTTCTTTCGCGCGATTGAGTTGATTCATAATTCCTTTTATTGGTGATTTACTTTGTTCGATCAGATCTGTATTTCCTTGTTGAATAAGTTTTGTGATTTCCTTTTGAATTCTTTTCTGCGATCAAATTTATATTCATCAAATCTGGTCGTACTCCTGGTGTCTTATATTCATCAAATTTATATTTTGAATTCTCTTCTGCGATCGAGTTCTGACTGATTCATATTCAATCATGGTGGATGCTGATTCTGAAGGATTGATTCTGCCTTTTTGTGCTTTTTGTTATACTTTCATTAGTAGTTATTTCGATTCGTAAATAAAAATTATGTTGATATTCATGAAGAATTTGTTATGGTTTGATTATCAAATTTGCTTTGTTTTTGAATTTGTTTCGATTGTTTCAAGTAGTTGATTGATGTTTCTTTAGTTTACGAAACTGTTAATTCAAGTTTTTGTTCTACTGATTTGAAATTTTTTATTTAAAGTTATTTTTGAAGTATTTCGTTTTACTTTTATATTTTTCATTATAAGTTGTTTTGTGTTCATTATTCTGTTTTAACAAGTTCATTATATGAAATTGTTATAATTCTATCAACGTTTACTTTCGTATTTCGAAATTCATATTTGTTAACTTAAGGTTCATTTTATCTGTTATCAGGTTCATTTGTACCACTTTCTGCTGATTCTATGAAGCCTTTTAAAGGGAGAAAATTTGCATCACTTAAGGATGATATTGAGTTTTATAACAATTATGCTCGAATTATTGGTTTTGATACTCGTTTGTCAACAGTTAATAAGGTTGGTGATACATATATTTGGAGGTATATTCTTTGTAGTAGGGAGGGTGAGAAATTTATTGATGTTAAAGAGAGGGAGTTAAAAGGAAAAAGAAAGAAACGTGATACAATGAGATGTGGTTGTATGGCTAGGGTAGTCTTCAAATATGAGAGTGATGTTGGATATATTGTTCATACATTTATTGAAGAACATAACCATCCATTAGTTCCGCAAGAATTCAAACATTTTCTTAAGCTGAATAGGAATATTGATTATGTGCATCAGAAATTTATTCTGGATTGTGCTAGGACAAATATTGGTGCAAGTCAGTCGCATAAGCTATTAATGGAATTTCTTGGTGGTCATGATGGTGTTGGGTGTTCTATTTTAGATGTTAGGAATTATTCTCGTGATTTGAAGGCGTATGTTGATGGTGCGGATGCTCAAATGCTGTTAAATGAAATGAATAGAAAGAAGGAGATATGTCCATTGTTTACATTTGATTATGAAGTTGATAATGAAGACAGACTTCAACGATTATTTTGGTGTGATTCGGTTTCAAAGAAGAATTATGAATTGTTTGGAGATGTTGTGGCATTTGATACTACTTATTCAACAAATAAGTAAGTGATTCTGTTTTTCATTTGTTATTTTACTATATTCATTTTAATATATCTTCTGTTTTTCATATTAAGTCACTTATTTATCATTTAATAATTACAGGTATTGTCTGATATTTGCACCTTTCACGGGGAAAGACAATCATGGTAAACCAGTAACATTTGCTGCTGCGCTGTTGTCCAAGGAAGATGCAGATTCATTTTCTTGGCTATTTGAGAAGTTTATTTCGTGCATGGGTGCAGCTCCTAAAATGATTGTTACTGATCAAGATTTAGGTATGAAGGTTGCTATTGAAAGAGTCTTGGTAGGTACTAGGCACCGTTGGTGCATGTGGCATATCATGCTTAAGATTGCTGATAAGGTCTCCAAAGATTTACATGCTAATGATGAGTTTAAGGAAGACTTGAAGTCAATTGTTTGGTCTGATTTGATTGATCCTGAAGTGTTTGAAGAGGGTTGGGATCATATTATGATGAACTATGAATTAGATGGGGATAAGTAGTTTGAGACTATGTTTGAGAGTACGGCTTATTAGGTACCAGCTTATTTCCGTGACTTTCCTTTTGGTGGTCTTATGAGGACAACATCTATTTCAGAATGTGAGAATAATTTTTTTAAGAGCTATTCAAGGTGTCGTGCTAACTTGCTCCAGTTTTTGATGAATTACAATCATGCTGTTGCGTCACAAAGAAATTCAAATTCACATTTGAATTATCTTGATAGCTGTGTTGTTCGTAAGATGGATACTTCATTGTTGATTGAGAAACATGCTTCCATGATTTATACTATAAAAATCTTTAGATTTGTTCAGGATGAGTTACTTGCAGCTTCATTTAAATGTCGGATTCTGGAGAAAAATTTGATTGGGAATGATGAAGTTTATAGAATCAAGGATGAAAGGAGTGTTATATGTAAGGTTGTTTATAACAAAGATGATGAGTCTTTCAGTTGTTGCTGTAATATGTTTATCAGAATTGGTTTACTGTGCCGTCATATATTTGTTATCTTCAAGAATGAAGGCATAGAATGTATCCCTGATAAGTATGTCGTCAAACGTTGGAAGATGATATCTTTGTTGAATTCAGTCTGCCAAGTACAGAATGATGATTCTTCTAATTGTATTGCTGATGAAAGTAAAGCTATGGAGAGCAAGATTTTGAGGGCTGTTATTAATTGCATTGGGAAAATTGATGGAGATAAGGAGCTGTTGGCAGAGTTGTTATCTGGAATAAACAAATTGGATGGCTCAAATTTATACTCCAACAATTCATTATTGAAGAAGAAGATGTTTGAAGAGTATTATGGTGCATCAGTTCCTGAGAATATTGAAGTGTTACCTCCAAATGTGGTTAAGACTAAAGGGAGTGGCAGTAGAATAATTTCAAGGAAAGAGAAAGCTGCTAGAATGTTGGAAAACGTGCTAGATTGTGTCGAAAATGTATGAAGATGGCATATCATGATTGTAGAAATTGTAATAACGTGAATAATAATGTTGAATAGAAACTATGTTAGCATTCTTTGAATTTATACTTTATTTTTAAGTTTTCGATTTAGTTTTTCATTTTTTACTTTATGAGAATTATATATAGTTTTCCTTGTTATGCTTTTATAATGTACTTAAAATAATGAAAAATGAACTGTGCAGAACATATAATGTACTGTGCAGAACATATAATGTCATTTGCAGGAGGTATAATGAACTATGCAGAACATATAATGAACTTGCAGAACATATATGAACTGTGCAGAACATATAATGAACTGTGCAGAACATATGATATT
>JAPKLW010000006.1:1906688-1945874 GCA_026898455.1 Plectranthus barbatus | reverse complement strand
ATCTGAAAAAAAAATCTATATTCTGCAAAAAATTGATAGCCCCATTAAACATAATGCAACTAAACCGACCTATATAAGGCAAATATACAGGCTTATAAAATGCAATTTAAACATGGTCTGATGAATTTAAAATATTGACAAAAAAGAAATAGTAATAAACGAAACAGAGCATGAATTCAAATATTTCATACAACCACCTTCCAACAACCAAACACCCAATTGCATTACAACTTTCCTTTCCTCTGCTAGCTCGTACTCGTCATCTTTTTGAGGAAATTGAAGAAGTCGTTACCTAAATAAGAAGAAGATGATGGATTCAAAACTCAAAATTTATCATAACACCTTTAAGTTGCATTATATAAGTGTAAACATGCATTATTTAGGTCTATAGATGTGCATGACTATTTTATTTTTTATTTTTTATCAGATTTTTGCATAATGTAGATATTTTTTTTTCAGATGTAAGTTGTATTATACAAGTTTGTGAATATGTATTATCTATGCATGTATAGTTATAATATCTTATTTTCACTACGATTATCTTATTCCAAACATATGTATTTGTAACGCCCCCAACTAACCTTCCCAACTTTGGGGTGCGCTACAATCGTGGTCAACGGTTTTCAAACATTTCATAAATCGAAATCAACAGAAGACTTAAACAAATGGAAAGATAATTTGGAAATGACGATCAACTTTCATAAAAGCATTATCATTCATAAACAAAAACATAAAGAGAGTTTAACATTGATTATTCAAAAGATTTAAAACATGGGAAGGAAAACAGTTCAGAGCGTGGTGTGATAAGCGTAGTGGAGATATGTATGTGAAGATGCATGTCTCAGAATCTTTCAAAAGCTGTACATTCTCCTGCGCCGTCTTTTACACCCTGCTCCTCCATCTCTGCTGCTCAACCTGCGCATTTTAGAAATAATACGAGGGGCTGAGTACAAATTGTATCCTGTGGAAATATGCCCGAAAAATACAGTTTAAATATGAATGCTATGCAACTCACATAGATAAACACAGGGTTTTTTAAAAGAAACCGTGTTATCCAAATCATTTTATCTTACTGCATGCAGATTCACTCACATGCATCATATTTGTTTATCGTTGTGTAAGTGGAAGCTGGCCCACTTCCAAGTTACCATGAACAATTAGGAATGGACGAACCACTCAAACCCACTGCCATCAAAGTGCACTAATCTCGGACACACAACATCGAGACCTAATTGATTAAGAAAGAAAATTCACCTGCCTTATCCCTAGGGCTTCAGCACGTTAACTGACTGGCCCGAGCTCATAAACAATGTAAGGTTGCTAGTCTTTAAAACAAAAAATTAACAAAACTAGCGCAAGTATTATAAGTACCTGGTTCTCATCTCAGTAATTAAACGCCCTATTGATAGCAGTCAACAGAGGAACAAATATGATAACACAAAACATTTTATGCATAGCAATCATTTTAAAACAAAGCATTTTCTCACATATTTTCGAAAACTGAGCAATAAAGCTCGAAAGACATTTTTGTTTATACTGAAAATAGTTCCCACCTGTGTTATGCTTCAAAAGAAAAATGACTCGTTGTTACTCTTGTGGTTGAGCTGACTTCCCCTTTAACTTCAAATTCCCTTCAAATATTTACACATAAATAACTAACTAGGATGGATAATTTAAGTGTCTTAATCAGAACTAACTGACTAACTTTTACACAATCAGGAACTAGGACCGACACCTAACGGACAACTGTCAAACAATCTCATGTTAATATTTCACATGCTCCAAATTCCAAGTTCAATACGAACAACTCGAATTCCAATGTTCGATTTCATAGATCAACACCCATTCATACTCATTACATGCTTCTCAAGTCATATATTAAACTTATAAATCGAAAATAACTCAAATCGGATCAAAATAGGCTTCGGAAAATAAAACTAACCTTTCAGAGTTGCTATGTTGACCGACATGCTGCTGTGTCGGTCGAGACAGCCATATCGATCGACACGGTTGCCGTCGACGGCTCGGTCGTCACCCAAAACCCCAGCTCGATGTGCATCCTGGGTCGACACTTTTGTGTTGATTGACACAACACATGTCGACCGACATGTGTGTATTGATTGATGGCCCTCATGTCGATCGACAAGCGTGTGTCAATCAACACACCTTGTGTCGATCGACACACGTCGTCTTCCCCGACGTGTGCGCGATTGTCAACCTGTAACTCCATTTTTCTCAAGTTTTACACACTTTCAACACCAAACAAACATGCCACAATGATCCTAGATTCACAAGGAACACAGAAACATGCTTTAAACGATCTAAAACACACAAAAACTCGCCAAAAAATATGGTGGTTCGAAACTCACTGGAGAAGGAAGATGACGACGGTACGTGACTTTTCTGACATCCGAACTCGTTTCTTTGTACCAAAGTGATTACAATGAAGCAAGGAACATGAAAACCTAAGTTTTGAATCGAGATAATAACATTTCAACGAGTTTTAAATCCGACATCGGAATTTACTACAATTCTAATAGGCTAACTTCTCTCCCTCGTATCTCCCTCGATACTTCACGATACGGAGTCTACTTTAGCTTCTCGTAATCCTCGCAAGACAAGCTTTTGTATGGTGGTGGTGGTGTCGCCTGCGGTGGCTCGTGGCGGCCGGAAAACATGAAAACAAGGAGATAGTTGGTGGTGTTGGTGTACGATAGTGGGGGTGGAGTTTGGGTTTTGATTCAGAAAATGTGATTGAAAATTATTGTAACATTTGTTTTGTTATTACTCCATAGCCAAAACTCACCGCCTCATGTAATTGCACCACATTCAACTTGCAATCAAAATCAAACACATGAAACATACGTGGAAGATTTCTTCACAATGAAGAATCCTTTCCCCGCCACAATTTGTGTATAATTTTAACTCATCTTCTCGGGTTCAAAATAAATAAACAATTATATGAAATGCTCCATTTAACGAGCCCATCTCATTCATATAATTTTCCAAATTTTTGGAGATAAAAATATCGCCCAATTTTCCAAAATTCAATAATTAATTAATCACTATTCGGGTCTCAAAAAATTATACCGATCATTTCGTCTTCTTCCTTATTTTAATTCCCAGCATTCCCTAGCTCTGTTTAAGAAATGGACTTCCCGAGTACAAGTTGTGAATTTAAACGCAATTAATAATATTCCAATTAATTATTTGTTGCAGTCGTCCTTCTTTTAAAATTTATGACTTCACGGTCACTTACATTTTCTCGAAACGATCCCTTTGGTATATTATAAGAATCATTCACCCCACCTCACAAAAATTTCGTCCCGAAATTTACTAGGGTGATTCAAACAGTTCTAGAAACTTATCCCGCATTTTATCTTCTAGCTCCTAAGTAGCTCCCTCTTGTCCATGATGTCTCCACAAAACTATGACAAGAGTGATTGACTTGTTTCTCAACTCTTGGGTCTTTCGGTCTAAGATTGCTTTTGGTCTCTCTTCGTAATGCAAATCTGAATTCAGAGCAATCTCCTCCTGACGAATCACGTGTTTCGGATCATACGCATACTTCCTCAATTGTGACATGTGAAACACGTTATGAACATTCCCCATGCTCGGAGGTAAAGCCAAGCGATAAGCTACTGGGCCTATACGCCCATGATCTCATAGGGTCCTACAAAACGCGGTCGTAGTTTCCCTTTCACTCCAAATCTTATGACTCCTTTCGAAGGTGAGACTTTTAGAAATACCTTATCTCCAACTTCAAAATGTAGCTCAACCCTTCTTGAGTCCGCATAAGATTTCTGTCGACTTTGAGCCTCCTTGATTTTATCTCGAATCTGACGAATCACTTCAACCATCTCACTGATGGCGTCAGGCCCGAGAACTTGTCGTTCTCCCACTTCATCCCAATAAAATGGTGAGCGACACTTTCTTCCATACAAGGCCTCATATGGAGCCATTCCGATCATCGCTTGATAACTATTATTATAAGCAAACTCAATCAGCGGTAGAATTGGCTCCCAACTTACTCCTCCATCAAGAACCACTGTTCTTAGCATAATCTCAAGCATCTGAATTGTCCGTTCTGTCTGACCATCCATTTGAGGATGAAATCCTGTACTGAAATTTAAGCGCGTCCCCAATTCTTGCTGCAGACTAATCCAAAAGCGAGATGTAAATTTCGCATCTCTATCAGACGTAATTGTTACAGGCACTCCATACAGTCTGACAATCTCTCGAACGTACAGTTGTACTAGCTTATCTGATCCATAAGTGACTCGGATCGGCAAAAAGTGAGCACTTTTTGTTAGTCGATCCACTATTACCCATATTGCCGTGTTTTCTCTCTACGACTTTGACAATCCTGTGACAAAGTCCATGGCAATATGATCCCATTTCCACTATGTGATGTCCAACGGCTGTAACTTTCCATAAGGCCGCTGATGTAAAGCTTTGACTTGCTGACATGCTAGACATTTTTCCACAAACAAAGCTACATCCTTTTTCATACCTTCCCACTAATACATAGTTTTCAGGTATTGATACATCTTTGTACTCCCTGGGTGAGCGGTATACGGTGTATCATGGGCCTCACTCATGATCTCTTTCCTCAATTCCTCTTTGTTTGGAACCAAAATTCTGTCTCTGAACATCAACGCATTATCTAACGCTTCTCCATACTCGCTTGTCTGCTTAATTCTGATCTTTTGATGCAACTTCTCAAGTTCTGCATCAGTCCTTTGAGCTTCAATAATTCTTTGCCTTAAATCTGGCACAATAGCTATAGCAGCTACATCACATCTGCCTCTTATTGAAGGTGAAACAATTTCAAGATGAAGTTTCTCAAAATCTCTTATCAAACTGTCTTCTCTGGTCAATACACATCAAAGTTGAGTTTCTTTTTTCCGGCTCAGTGCATCTGCAACTGAATTCGCTTCGCCTGGGTGATAGTTTATTGTTAAGTCATAGTCATTGACTAACTCTAACCATCTTCTCTGTCTCATATTCAAGTTCTTCTGTTCGAAGAAATACTTCAAGCTCTTATGATCTGTGAATATTGCACACTTAACTCCGTAGAGCGGATAAATCCCATGTCTAGGAGTTCTTGCAAATGCACCTTCAATTCTTGTCACTCCTTGGGCGCTATACAATAAGGTGCTTTAGAAATCGGAGATGCCCCCGGTTCTAAATCAATCACAAACTCCACCTGTCTGTCTGGTGGCAGTCTCGACAACTCATCAGGAAATATGTCTTCAAAATCTCTAACAACAAATATATCTTGGACCGTCAACTCATTCTTTTCCTCTCCTTCCAAATATACTAAGAATCCCTGGTTTCCAGTCTTAGATAATAATTTCGTGGTTTGCAGTGCTGAAATAACCAGTATTCTTTGCCTCCTTCGGAACCCATATACGAAAGATTCTACAATTTCTAATTGTGGGATAATTACCTTCCTCTCACGACATACGATCGTCGCCTTGTTTTCTGTTAACCAATCCATTCCTAGAATTATATCAACGTCATACATGATCATTACATTTAACTCTGCTACTGAGATCTCATGTTCACATAATCTGATTTTCAGATCGCAGCATACCAAGGTAGATGTAGTTGTCTCTCCTGAAGGCAACGCTACATTGAGTTCATGATTATTCTCTTCTACCTTAAGCCCTATTATCTCCACACATGTAGATGAGATAAACGTATGGGATGCTCCTGTGTCGAATAACACCATGACAGGTATATTATTAATAACTCCCATGCTTGCAAGATTTCCTTCATCATTGTTTCCCTCCAGGGCGTATGCTCTGGCTCTCCTGAGTGGCTGATTTCCTTCGGGCAGATCTTCATTTAGGCATCTTGGGGGTGACTGATGGTTCTGTCTGCCTCTGCCACAATTTCCCATGTCTCCTCTCCATGGCTGGCGATTGCTTCTCATCGCCTTCAGTTGTTGCTTTTCCGGCCTTTGGAAGTTTTTACGGGTTCCAACTTCAGTCTGAGGTGAAGAACACTAATTTTCCATATGCCCTATGCCTCCACAATTAAAGCATTTAAATCCGCCCCGCTAAACCATGTCCCTAAGGTCTCTCCTGGGTGCCGTATGAGCATCGTTTCTTTAATAAGTTTGGTTATAGTTACGCCTCTGGAAATTTTGGTAGTGTCCCTGATCTGGGTGTTTCTGGCTTCCTTGCCCCTGGTAAGACTGCCTTGGGTTCTCTTCCCACTTCCTCTTCTGAGCTACAACCGGAGTCTGGGTCTCCTGGGCTCCCCACACTGGCATCTTCTTCTTATTCTTAGAAGCCTCGATATCTAAAGCCATGCTTAACAGCTCTTGGTAGCTCAGCCCCTTGATTGTAGAAAACTGCATTCGAATATCTTGGCGTAGGCCTTCTCAAAATTTATCTGCCATCTTCTGGGGCATATCCGCTTGATGCGGCGCTAACTGCAACAACTCTCCAAACTTAGTATCATACTCTTCTACAGATAGTTTACCTTGCTCCAATAGAAAGAACTCCACTTCCCTATCCCTCCTGTATATAGGGGTGAGCAAAACCGAACCGAAACTGCCAAATCGAACCAAACCGCCGGTTCGGTTTGGTTTCGGTTCGGTTTTTTATGCTAACGGTTTCGGTTCAGTTTGGATTTTTTAAGATTTTCGGTTTTCGGTTCGGTTCGGTTTTTAGACTTCGGTTTCGGTTTAAAACCGAACCGAACCGCCAATATATAATATATATATTTTTATATTTATTTTATATTTTAATTCTAATATAGTAATATTATTATTGAAAATTTAGAAACATAACGTGTAACCCTAAGTTTGTTTACGTAATTTACGTAAACCTCTCATTCTCTCGATCGACTTCTCGTCTCTCCAACTCTCCCAATCCCCTCAACCCAGGCAGCGGCCCAGCCCCTCTCTCTCTCGTTCAGAATCACCGCCGGCCGCCGCGCCTCCCTCTCTCTCGCTCAGACTCGCCGCCGCGTCTGCAGACGGTCGCGCCTCCCTCTCCTCGTATTGCAGTCTGCAGACGGTCGCGCCTCCCTCTCCCTCGCTGTTGCAGACGGTGCGCGCCTCTCCCTCTCACTTGCGCTCCCCGGCAGCAGGCCGGCATCTCGCCGGAAGCAGTGCTGCAGCGTGCAGCAGTCACAACCCAACCCCCAGGTATTTATTTTTTTTTTTTTGCTGTTATCCATCCATATTTCATGATATGATGATGTTGTTATCCATCCATATTGTTGAGAGTTCGGTTCTGTTTGTTTTATAAAATCCCCCTTGTAGTCATAACAACATGCAATTGACATAGTCATTCTTCTCTTTTAGCAGAATCTTTATTGATTCATTGATTTGTATATATCTTTGGCTGTCTGAGTGACCTCTGCCTATTCCTTTGATTATTTCATTAATATTTGTAATTCTATCTTCCCATTTCAGTCAGTTTCTCAAAATGTTAAGGTGGATCACCATCCTGCAGGGGGGCATTTTTTTATAGGGTTTTATGTATATATATTGGCATGTAGTTGAGCCTATGTATAATGTATTAGCCTATTTAAATTTATTTGGGTTTTTTTTATAAATAGATTGCATTAAACTAAATCCCATTCTATTTAGTTGTCACCATTAAAATTTAAATCTATAATATTGGATATAACCTTTTCAAAAGTTTAAGATATTTGTTATGTTAATTGATATGATGCTCTGCTATTTTTTAATTCATATTATTTTTTATAACTTTTTAATTTTGGTAAACAATATAGGCGATTAACAAAAAATGAACCAATTAAATTTAATTTTAATTGATTTATTTGCTATTTTTTATGAATACATGAGCAAATATTTTTCTACTAACCGATCACAAATACACACACAAATTCGAACTTTTTATTATTATTATTGAAATAACTTGCTGATGTGGATGAACAACTACAAAACAGTACAATTTATGGGCTATTTATGCATAAGAATGGAAATTGAGTGATACTATTTTTTGATGTGATTGGGCGGGAAAGAAGACTATTCTTATTTAGTATAGTATATAGATTTTGCTTTTTTCTAATGAATTGTTGCTGGTTGCATTTTTTTTCATAGATGGCTGAACCTGATCAAACAAAATCAACTACAACAAATACAAGGGTCAAAGGTGGAAGGTCGAGATCTGATGTATGGGACCATTTCACTACATTTGATGAGGGAGATGGAATGGGAAGAAAAGCCAAGTGCAATTACTGCGGTAAGGTTTACTTGTCTGATCCTAAAAGGAATGGAACCACTACGATTAGAAATCATTTGAATGCATGTAAGAAGCTTCCATGTACTGATGTTCTCAAACAACAAAAGCTGTCATTACAACGTGTTAATGAGGGGGATAATAATCCATGTGCTACTCTTTCTAATTGGAAATTTGATCCGGATCTATGTAGAAGGAAATTAGTGGCAATGATTATTAAGGATGAGCTTCCTTTCAAGATAGTAGAGGGTGAGGGGTTTATTGAATTTATTGCTGCTTTGCAACCTTTATTTAAGATTCCTTCACGTTGGACAATATCTAGAGATTGTTATCAGTTGTATTTGACTGAAAAATTGGAGTTAAGTGATTATTTTAAGAGATCTGGTGTTACTGTTTGTATTACCACTGATACTTGGACTTCTTTGCAAAGAATGAATTATATGTGCATAACTGCCCATTTTATCAACAAGGATTGGACTCTGAGTAAAAGGATTTTAAATTTTTGTACGGTTGAGAGTCATAAGGGGGATGAAATGGGTAGGCAAATTGATATCTGTTTGAAAGAGTGGGGGATTGCAAAGATTTTTACTATTACAGTTGATAATGCAAGCTCAAATGATACATGTGTGACATCTTTGAAATCAAGATTATCTTCTCGTGGTTGCACTTATGTTAATGGAAAGTTTTTGCATATGAGGTGTGTTGCTCACATTATTAACTTAATAGTGAGTGATGGACTGAAAGAAATACATCCATCAATCAAAAAGATCCGAGATGGTGTTAGATTTGTGAAAAATTCCCCTGCTAGAATTGTGAGGTTTAATGAATGTTGTGCTGAAGAGAATGTTGAGTGTAAGAAGATGCTGTGTTTAGATGTGGCTACTAGGTGGAACTCAACCTATCTTATGTTGGATGTTGCTTGTAAGTTTGAAAAGGCTTTTGATGCATTTCAGTTTAAGGATCCATTCTTTAAATTTGATCTTGAGGATGGACCTCCATTGTATGCTGATTGGGTGAATGCTAGAAAGATGGTTGAGGTTTTAGCACGTTTTTATCACTTGACTGTTAGGATTTCAGGTTCATTGTATGTGACTGCGAATGAGTTCTTTCATGAGATTACTACAGTTAGTTGTTTGTTGAATAATTGGATGAAGAGTGCAGATGGGGATATAAGTGTGATGGCCACAAAAATGAAGGCTAAGTTTGATAAATATTGGGGGGATCCGAAAAAAATGAACAAACTTCTATTTGTGGCTGTTATTGTTGATCCTAGATACAAGTTTGAGTTTCTTGAGTATGCATGTGATGAAGCCTATGGATCGGAAACTGGTAAAGTCATCTCTAAAGATGCATTAGGTGCCCTTCATGAGTTGTATGATGCTTATAAGTTGGCACACCAGCTTCAAAGTGATGCATCAATGCAAAATGAGGATGATCCACAATCCGAGGTAGATGATATTGACCATTATCACTTAGGTGATAAATTCAAAAGGAGGAAAATGCTAAGTGGTGAGTCAATTGAAAATGATTTAGAAGCTTACTTGAGAGAAAGTGTGGAGACAAAAATGCTAGCGGCAGGGAAGAGTTTTAATATCTTGGATTGGTGGAAGATTAACCAAATTAGGTTTCCTATTCTTTCTCTAGTTGCTCGAGATGTATTGTCGATGCCTATTTCTACAGTAGCTTCTGAATCAGCTTTTAGTACTGGAGGTAGGGTTCTTGATGCTTTTAGGAGTTCTTTGTCTCCTAAGCTTGTGGAAAGTCTTTTTTGCACTCAAGATTGGTTGAGGAATTCGAAGACTTTAATTTCAATTGAAGAGGATTTAGATGGTCTAATGAAGCATGAAGAAGGTTTGTAATTTATTTGTTAATAATTTATAATTTACTTCTTTTACATTGATAAGAATTTAATTATTCCTACTTTACATTTGATTGATTCTTAGGTTTGGAGAATCTTAGCATGGAGGAGTTAGCTGAGAAGATGAAAGCACGTGATTAATGTGAAGAATGAAAAGGTTTTGCAAATTATTTATTATTTATTTTACTTTTTTTGTTTAATTTTTTTGTTTATTAATTTGTTATTTGTTTGATTAATTCTTAGGTTTCAAATTGAAGGAGTTGGCAAAGAAGCGTGAAAGAGAAACAAGTAGTAGAGGAGATTCGAGAATGAGAACTTGTGTATTTGGGGTTATTTATGAATTTGTGGATTTGAATTGTTATTTGAAGTTTTGTATTTGGAGTTTTAGACTTGTTTGTTTGGAACTAATTTTAAAGTTAATTGTTATTGTTTATTAAGTTGAATTGTTATTTGGAGTTGAATTTGCAATGAATTTGAAAAATAGGTTGAAAATTTGCGGTTTGAACCGAAACCGTGCGGTTCGGTGCGGTTTGGTTATGTTCGGTGCAAACCGCCAGACCGAACCGAAACTGCCCATTCGGTTCGGTGCGGTTTCGGTGCGGTTTCTAAATTTCGAGCGGTGCGGTTCGGTTCCATTTTTCAGGTTTTGCGGTTTTGCGGTTTGGGCGGTTCGGTTCGGTTTTCAGACCGAACCGACCGTTGCTCACCCCTACCTGTATAGCCTTGGGATGAATTTCTCATACAGAGCTTCTTTAAACTTATCCCAATCCAATTGAGATCGTTCTGCCGGTGCTAAAGATTTTACATACATTTTCCACCAACGATCCGCCTTCCCTTTCAGCTGATAGGTCATGCAGTTGACCTTTTCCGATTCAGTGCACTGCATGTGCCTGAAAATTTTCTCCAATTCACGTACCCAATCCTCTACAGCTCTCGGATCTCCTGTCTCGTCAAAGGTGGGTGGTTGTTGGTTGCAGAATGTCTCCACAAGCTGGAATGAAGAGGTAGCTGGTAATCTTTCGGGCGATGGTTGATAATGTCCGCCCTGTGCTGTCACACTGTCGCCATCGGACAGTGTTTCATATTCATCATATTCATGAAAGATGGGGGCTTCTTCCAAAATCGGGGCCTCATAGTTATTTTGTGGGTTGACTCTTCCTCGACCCCTACCTCTTCCTCGGCCTCTACCTCGGCCACATCCTGTTCTACGTCCTTGTCCAATATTTTCCATAATTTTTCTCTTTCTGCAATGTCATAATCAGTTAGTAATGATATAAGTAACCTTTAGCGAACCAACCATATCAAAATCAACATCCAACAACATCCTTATTCCAAAATTCTCAACATATGGATTAAAACACATAACAATCGTCATAACAGAAGTCATGCATAATATAACATCAACATCATAATACAAGGATAACTACTATACGTTTTACAAGTCAGTCATAACAGAACAAAGATACATAACCAGTAACATAAACGATATCATCCTTTTATTAAGTACATAAACATAATCCGAAATATAACAACAACATCAAGATCAGTAGTGATACGATCCTCATCGGGAAGGTTTAGATCGCAGCCCAGGAACAAGAGTAGACACGATGCGGAAATGACACGAACAGAACTAGAAACAAAATGACGAACGGATAAAAGTTTAGCAACCCTAATTCGACCATTCAAATGACGTATTCCAGACGAATCTCATATACGCCCCAAGAAGCTGAGGAACTAAAGACGCAGAACGGTAAAAGACACCACAATCGGATGTGTAAGTTCGGTTGATAAGTTAATTTGAATTTCAAGGAATCCACAAAAATTCTTGAGCTTTCAAAATTGGAGAAATAAACTCATAAAATATTATTGAACTGAAAACTGAATTACAATGAAAATATAAAGCCCTATTTATAAGGAGAAAATCAAATCTCTAAACCTAATCTATCTAGGAAAATAATCTAAAAACCAAATCAAATTTATCAAGGTATACAACAAATATATCTTGATATCTTTGTAATAAAATGAATCTAAATCCTAACAAATATAGAAATCAAATCAAATCAAAATAAAACTAAATCAAATCTTATCAAGATATATCAAATCTTCTATAATATCTTCAACAAATCTTCTTGAAATATCTTGATATATCTTGCTAACTGGATCTCCATCAAGTAGGACCACTCGAAAGGGTCATCCTCCTCTTCTTCCTCTTCTTCCTTCGCATTTCCTTTCCCTTTGTCCTGAGCGGTTAACCACTTACCCCTGCCACTCTCCGTGTCGCTTGAAATACAGATCGATGCATAAAGGTCCCATAACCACTGAACGTGTCCTCCTATCCACTCTTAGTAGGTCTCGGCAAGTACTCTGCACTGTGTGTACCTGAATCTGGTGCTGGCTTAGCCTGGCTGGGCTCCCCAACACACTGCGGTGACAGCTGAACTGATGGTGTAGGCAGGTCACAAAATCCTAGCGGTCCTACAATGTCCTGGTGTTGTGGTACATCCCCCGTCGTAGATGCCTGGGTGCCCTTAGAAGAAGTAGGTGAAGGGTCCTCATCGACTATAGCCTTCCTGATAATTTCTTACATAAAACCTATGGAAATTCCTGGCGGTACCCGATTGACTATCACAGTGCGAACTCACCAACCCCAGAACCAATTAGTCCATCTGTCCGGGATCAAGTTAAGGGTCCTCTCCATTGCCTCCGCATCAGTAATACCAAGATTACTCACACTTTCACACAAGTCCAGGTACTCTATCAAGGTATGGACAAGGTTCGCCTCCTGAAATGGAGGGTGGCTCCTGAACTGGCGAACTAATCTCTTCCTAGTGTCCATCTGTCACATCAAACAAACGGTTAGTCCCAAAAGTCAATATACTAAATCATCACAGTGCATGAATCTGTGTCCCGGTGGCAATTTCTATCCTCCGACACACCATGCCGAGGTTCCTTCGGATCCTCGTGCACACATACTGACTCAACCCCGAGTCTGATTGCATCTGCCAGGCTCGCCGTGTGCATTTTGCACACCTAGACTTTGACTTGTAGATTCCACAAGTCAACTCACTCTGACTACTGAACATACTAAACCAAATAAAGAAATTTTAAATTTCAGATCGATCGAGATTCAAGGTTCTAAGGTTTAGTCAACTACAGGTGTTGTTTTACTCTACCCGTACAACAAAATTTCTTAATCAATTAACCTAACGTAACGTCAAAACTAAGTTTACCCAAGTTAGTGCCTTTCCAAGGCCAACAGCTAATCGGTCAGTCCTGATCCATCCTAATATAACTTTTAAGATTAATTTCAAGTTCCAAGTCTTTACAGCTCAACACACAAGTTAACACATCTTTTAAGCAATAACACAAAATTTTACACTACTTGCTACACATTTCAAAACCAATTATTTTGAAATCACAATTTCAAAGGTCACTTCACCAGTGCCAAAACCAAACAATTTCTCAAAATTTTCATAACCACATGGTTTTTCTCAAAACATAACATCAACCCATTTCTCGTTCAACACATGAACAAATTTCTAACCATTTCCAATCAACTTTGGATCAATACACTAAATACCTTCAAACAATTTATAGCCATAATCAACTTTATGTTATCTTTTCAAAATTTCTTCCAACTCCAAAATGTTTAAAGTGACTCAATCACTAGACAACCTTGCAAGCAGGTAATTTAAAACTTTTAAAACGTACCTCAGGTTGCTCAGGATGGAGTAGGGTGTAAAGCACGAGCAGTCACTTCAATCGACTCCCAAAATAAAAAACGTTTTAAAAACTTGACTTACTCCAAACGATTTCAAATCCTTTTCAAAACCTAGCTCTGATACAACTTCTGTAATGCCCCCAACTAACCTTTCCAACTTTGGGGTGCGCTACAGTCTTGGTCAACGATTTTCAAACATTTCATAAATCAAAATCAGTGGAAGACTTAGACAAATGGAAAGATAATTTGGAAATGATGATCAACTTTCATAAAAGCATTATCATTCATAAACAGAAACATAAAGAGAGTTTAACATTGATTCTTCAAGAGATTTAAAACATGGGAATGAAAATAGTTCAGAGCACGGTGCAGTGGTGTGATAAGCGTAGTGGGGATATGCATGTGAAGATGCATATCTCAGGATCTTTCAAAAGCTTTTCAAAAGCTATACATTCTCCTGCACCATCTTTTACACCCCGCTCCTTCAACTCTGCTGCTCAACCTATGTATTTTAGAAATAATACGAGGGGCTGAGTACAAATTGTATCCCGTGGAAACATGCCCAAAAAATACAATTTAAATATGAATGTTATGCAACTCACACAGATACACACGGGGTTTTGTTAAAACAAACCGTGTTATCCAAATCATTTTATCTTACTGCATGCAGATTCACTCACATACATCATATATGTTTATCGTTGTGGAATTAGAAGCTAGCCCACTTTCAAGTTACGATGAACAATTAGGAATGGACGAACCACTCAACCCACTGTCATCAAAGTGCACTAATCTCGGACACACAGCATCAAGATCAAATCGATTAAGAAAGAAAATTCACCTGCCTTATCCCCCCAGGGCTTCATCACGTCAACTGACTGACCCGAGCTCATTAATAATGTAAGGTTGCTAGCCTTAAAAACACAAAATTAACAAGACTAGTGCAAGTACTATAAGTACCTGGTTCTCATCTCACTAATTAAACGCCCTGTTGATAGCAGTCAACAGAGGAACATATATGATAACACAAAATATTTTATGCATAGCAATCATTTTCGAAAACTGAGGAATAAAGCTCGAAAGGCATTTTTGTTTATACTGAAAATAGTTCCCACCTATGTTATGCTTCAGAAGAAAGATGACTCGTTGTTACTCTTTTGGTTGAGCTGACTTCCCCTTTAACTTCAAATTCCCTTCAAATATTTACACATAAATTACTAATTAGGATGGATAATTTAAGTGTCTTATCAGACCTAACTGACTAAATTTGACACAATCAGGAACTAGGATCGACACCTAACGAACAACTATCAAACAACCTCTTGCTAATATTTCACATGCTCCAAATTCCAAGTTCAATATGAACAACTCAAATTCCAAAGTCTTATTTCATAGATCAACACCCATTCATACTCATTACATGCTTCTCAAGTCATATATTAAACTTATAAATCAAAAATGACTCGAATCGGATCAAAACAGGCTTCTAAAAATAAAACCACCCTTTTAAAGCAGCTGTGTCGGTCAACACAACCATGTCAATTGACACAGCCATGTCGATCGACATGCGGCTCGGTCATCACCCAAAAACCCAGCTCGACATGCATCCTGGGTCAACACTTTTATGTCGATCGACACAACACATGTCGACCGACACGTATGTGTCGATCGACAGCCCTCACATCAATCGACAAGCATGTGTCGATCGACACACCTTGTGTCGGTCGACACCCCGACGTGTGCACGACTGTCAACCTGTAACTCCATTTTTCTCAAGTTTTACACACTTTCAACACCAAAAAAACATGCCACAATGATCCTAGACTCACACGGAACACGGAAACATGCTTTAAACGATCTAAAACATACAAAAACTAGCCGGAAAATATGGTGGTTCGAAACTCACCGGAGAAGGAAGATGACGACGGTACGTGACTTTTCCGGCGTCCCAAACTCGTTTCTTCGTACTAAAATGATCACTGCAAAGCAAGGAACACAAAAACATAAGTTTTTCGAATCAATATAATAACATTTCAATGAGTTTTAAATCCGACATCGAAATTTTCTATAATTCCGACGGGCTAACTTCTCTCCCTCATATCTCCTTCGATACTTCACGATATGGAGCGTATTTTAGCTTCTCGAAATCCTCGCAAGACAAGCTTTCGTATGGTGGTGGTGGTGTTGACTGCGGTGGCTCGTGGCAGCCAGAAAACACAAAAATAGGGGCGTACGATAGTGGGGGGGTGGAGTTTTGGTTTTAATTCGGATAATGTGTTGAAAATTTTTGTAACATTTGTTTTGTTATTACTCCGTAGATAAAACTCACCGCCTCATGTAATTGCACCACCTTCAACTTGCAATCAAATCAAACACATCGAACATACGTGGAAGATTTCTTCACAATGAAGAATCCTTTCCCCCCCACAATTTGTGTATAATTTCCTCCGTTAACTCATCTTTTCGGGTTCAAAATAAATAAACAATTATATGAAAATGCTCCATTTAACGAGCCCGTCTCATTCATATAATTTTCCAAATTTTTGGAGATAAAAATATCGCTCAATTTTCCAACATTCAATAATTAATTAAACACTACTCGGGTCTCAGAAAATTATACCGATCATTTTGTCTTCTTCCTTATTTTAATTCCAAACATTTCCTAGTGCAAGTTGTGAATTTAAACGCGATTACTAATATTCTAATTAATTATTCGTTGCACTCGTCCTTCTTTTAAAATTTGTGACTTCACGGTCACTTACGTTTTCTCGAAACGATCCATTTGGTATATTATAAGAATCATTTTGACCCTCGTTTCTCAATGGATGTTTAATTTCATCTTAAAAATAAATAATAAATAATTTGCAAAAAAAATATGCTTTTTATTTGATATATTAAGCATAAACTCGCTTAATTAAGTAAGGGATATTACAGCATTATGGATTTCGTTTGAAAGATAATAAAATGATCTTTAATTTGATATATGACAAAATAATTTAATTTGAGTGAGATATGATTATTTAAAGTTTTATAGCAATGTTGGAGGTGAGAGAATAAAGTTAATAACAAATAAACGTATCTTAAAAGTGAGAAAATAGATTATGATTTTTTTGTAAGATAAGATGTGGTCTCCTCATATTTAGAAAAACTAAATAATATTTAAGATGTGGTCCCCTAATATATTTATGCAAAAAGACTGAAAAGCCCAAAAATTGAAAAAAGATTTAATTTTCTAAATAAAATCTGGATCCTTGATTTTAAAAATGAACGCATCAGATTTATTCTCATCTCACTTCTGGATAGGCACTTGTCACTTTAATACACCCATATATATATATATATATATATATATAGAGAGAGAGAGAGAGAGAGAAAGAGAGAGTTATGATCAAGTGCTAAAATTAAAGTGTGCTAAATAGGAATGAATCTCAACCATTGGATTGATAGCATCAATGGTAGAGATTAAAGCAGTGGCAGATCCAGGAATTAATATTTGGGGATAAAATATATAACTAAAATTAAAATGGGGATACATTATGTGAAAATATCTATAAATAATATGTAAAAATATATAAAAAATAATAATAATACATATATATAGTTTAAAAAAATTTGGGGGTACAATTAATAGTGTAGATCCGCATCTGGATTAAAGCATCAAAGATTAAAAAATTAAGTATAATTTTTGTTCGTGCTTAATTGCTTTATAAATCATGCTTAATTCGATTAAGCATGATTTATTTAAGCCTGATTTATAAAGCAAAAAAACAAAAAGTTTAGAATCTCTATTTTTTATTTTCGTTAAGGTTTTCGTCCTCTAAATTTATGCAATAAAGGATTTCATTTTAAAGATAATTAAATTATATTTAATTCGATATATAATACATGAAGAACAAATTTAAATTGAGTGAGTTATGATCATTTAAAGTTTTTAGAATTTAAATTAGATGATAGAGAAAAAGTATTACATTTTACAAAATTATTCTTAAAATCGAATAATGCACAATTTACTACAAAAAATGAACACAGAACTTTTTAAATCTTAAACGTTGATATGCAAAGATAGAATAATGAGATTTATTCTTATTTCTCATACTATTATTAATACACAGAACTTTTTAAATCTTAAAAAATGAACACAGTTAATAATCTATGATCCATATTTGGTCTTATTTCACATTTGAGAGGTGGTTTCCATTATAACGCGCTGATATAATGGAAACCACCTCTCAAATGTGAAATAAGACCAAATATGGATCATTGATTATTCAAATGAGTGCGCCAGATCATTTCAATTTTTTTTTAAAAAATTCAATGCAGTAAATGAGATAAAATGTTGCATATAAGGATAATAATATTTTTGTACACAAAATTAAATATTCTCACGTACATCTGATTACCGAATTAAATGAGATTAGTTGCATGATTTACAATTTTTGAAATATTAACCTACCAACCACATTAATTTTTAAAATTTAATCAAATTCGCCGCTTTATTAAGAGTAAAAAATTGCTTTATTAAGAGGACAAAATTGCATTACGTGAGATTTTTTAAAATTAGTATTGTATATGCACGATTTTCACCCCTAATTTTGTGGGATTTGATTTCTAAAATACTAAATTTTAAAATTAAATTCTATTTGCTTCTTAATTTTATGGGATTGGTTCTCTCAATTATTGTATTTCAAAATTAATTTCATTTTCTTCAGGAATTTCTAATTTTAAGCAATTTATTTTGTGATTTTGAATTATGCATCATATAATGTTGCATTATCTATCACACAATGTTTCATTATTTTATGTGAAGTAATGCATTATATAGCTTTCAATATTTCATAATTCTAAAAATATTAATACAATATTATAGCAATATTTATACTTCGTCGAAAGTTGCATTATTAATTAGAATATATGCATTACATTAACTAATTCATTGCGGTATCTTAAAATATATCAAGTTTACATGAAGATAAGAAACAATCAGTAAGTTGTATGAAGCAAATTTATAGGCTTAGTCAATACATGTTTACAAGCTTAAAATTGTAAGTTTACGGGCTAAATGCTGCAACTACAAATATTTACATTCGCCAAAATTTTACACACAACTAAAAAATAAAAAAATATACTGCAAGTTTACATGCTTGATAAATACAAGTTTACAGACTTAATCAATGCACGTTTATCGGCTTAATTACTGCAACTACGTAGTTAAGACATCTTGCTTAAATCACAACACGCGAATATATGCAAATGTACAGGATTAATATTTGCAACTTTAACTATAAATTACTGCAACTATATATAATTATAAATGGTTAAATTTAATGTACACGCATGGAATCCTTCACAAACTGCATCCACAAAAACATAATTTGTTGGTCTCGAAATCAAAGTGTGTAATCTGCAGTGAAATAAGTTTAAATTGCACTAGTTCTCTGAAACTTACTAGAACTCATTTTCGGGTCAATAAAAGTAAGTTTAGCTCAGATAGAAGTTAAGTTAGTTTCAGAGTTACACGCTTCAATACTTGACTAAGTATTGAAGGTTTCAAAGCATGTATGAGAATCTTAAATGCAGAAATGTAAACTAAGCAAGTAATGTGACACAGGATATTATAGTGGTTTGGACTTAATATACTAAGTCCAGGCTTCCGAACTTAATCGGGAATCCACTAAGTTTTAGGTTACAATCCTCCTTATGATCTATGGTCAGCCCACCGGAAACCTTCGTCCTCCGGTCTGCTGACGTCACTCGCCTAGGAACTCCTTGCAAGCTAGCACTTCTTCATGTTGAAGTGAGGACGCAACCCGCAAGCTTCTTCTTCTTCTTTTTCTCTTCTGCACCCTGAGCTTCCCAACCAAGATCTTCAAATGCTCTTACCTCAGGAGCATGAGATAAGAACGGGATGTTTATCCCTTGAGGAATCTCCACCACTGGCTCCTGGAAAGTCAGCTTGCTTCAATTGGACGACTCCTCCACCTTCTTCTTCCCTTTCCCCACAGTCTCTTCCTCTCCTTCCCTCTGCTTTCTCTTTAGAGGCCTAACAACCTCAGTTCGTGGCTTCTTAGGAATTTCGATGGTAATTCAACATTCGAACAAAGTAGGCTTCTATCCAGGCTGTCCGGACTACCTCTTATCAAACTTCTTCTTCAGCCTCCTTCTTTTAGGCTTTGGAGGCACCTCCTCAAGATGCGTCAGTGTAGGGAGGTCTTCCATTGCCTTCTGCAAGCTCTCAGCCTATTGAGCCGCAGTCTCCTCTGCCCTTTCTCCACCATCTCCTCCTCCATCCTCATCATCGTCCTCCGAACAACTAAGTTCTCCCACCACTGACTTGGTGGGGATGAAGTCAGTTGGGATCAACACCTCCCGTGCATTAACAGCTAGCAGCACCTTCTCCAGTAAGTAGCTCACCTTCAGGCCAAAGTCGACGTTGGTTGTGAACTGTCCGATGCTCTCTGTAGAGGTCTTCCTGCTCACATAATCAAGGAACCGTTCGAATAGAAATTCTGCCTAGTTTCCATGAACTTTGTCATTGATGGCCATAAGTATCGAGTACTTCTTTCGGCTGATCTTAGAAAACGAGCCCACCTCGCACTACAACATGCAAATAGCAATGTCTGCGAGGAATTTATAGAATGGGTCGAACTCGTTGGTTTTATGATTCATTTTCTACCCGGTGGTGATCTCGTCCCTCTTCCAGACAGTCAATGTCCCTCCATGTGCTCCCGCACTTTTTGATTGTCAACACCCTATAGATAGAGGTGAATGCAGGTGCCTTGGAACCTGAGATTGAACTCCTCCTTGAGCAACCGGGGAGTTACTCGGATTGAGGTTCAGACCACTTCAATATTGAAGGCCTTGGCGTTCTTGTCCACTACTGCGTTAGCATAAAACTGGGTAACCAAGTAGGGGTGGAGCCTCTTCAGTCGTGAGCGCAAGTAGTAGATGATCTTCTCACCATTCAGTTTAACTACCAGACGATTATCTAGACAAGCCTCTTGTACATCGTCCATGTTCTGGATTTTCTCCTTCACTACTTGAGCAACTCTCCGCTGCTCAGGAGAGAGCTTCTTTGGATCATCCCTGAATAACTTCAGAACCTGAGAATATGGACGATCAATGTAAACTATAGCTTCTTCCCCTCGACCAGATGTCGAGGTCTCTTCGACAAGTTTCTGAGGAGTTTTGGTGGACTTTTTGGGCATCTTTAATGATGATGATGGACAATAAATGATAGAGAATGTTTGTCAAATGGCTTTGAATTCTTGATAGAATCTGGGTTGATGAAGATTTGAAGATCGACGAAAATGACAAAGTAATATAAGTATAACTATCGGTTTTGCCTTTGCTATAAATAGGATTGGATAATACAAATTAAACGGCTCTGGTTAAGTCAAACAGATACAAAATTGATGGTTGGGGAGATATGTCGCATGGACTTGTTTGACTGATCTGACGTGGGGAGTGGGGTTGTCCACGTGCCACGCTCAGATATGTCACCGCCTGTTGTGCAATTAATGCATCGTATAAGATAAGCGACTGTTTGAATTTGAAATCCCATGCCATTGTACTCATACTGAGTAGGAGTCAGTACCTAAACTGAGATTTGGAACTCAGTTTAATTCTACACCATCCTTCAAAATATTCTAAGTGTGAAAACCAAAACTTGGTTTTTATTAAGAGTCAGTACCAAAACCCAAAACTTGGTTTTCGAAAGTAAGCATCACGGACTTTCCGTAAGCATTACTTCAGAAATTTCTTCGAAATATGGCTAAGTATAGATCCTGTATACTGAGTATAGGTCCTTTATACTGAGACTTATAGGTCCTCCATACTGAGACTTAGTCTTCGAAATCCAGTTTCTCATTTTCTACGCCATCATCAATTCTTTAAAATTGGCTAAGTATAAGACCGCCATACTGAGAAAATACGCCAATACTGAAAACTGAGAGTTTGAACTCAGTCTTAATCCTCTTCCCTCGACTTCAAATGAGGATTTCTTTGATCTTCATATCATTTGGAATGATTTGGTGACACCACTTAAATCGATCAAATAATGTGAATTCCTATCATCCAGAACCGAGAGCTGGGACTTAGTTTTGGTAAGCATCTTTTTCATCAAACTTAGAAATTCTGAGAGAATAAGAAAAATCAGAAAAACTGAGAGCTAGTTTTAATCCGCAACTACTCCTCTTCAATTGAGATCTCATCAAACTCTAACAAACCTAATTTGATGCACAACTCCTTGAATCTGGTCTCTGGGAGTGGTTTGGTGAATATGACGGCTAATTTATATTTAGTACGAATGTACTAGACAAATACATATTTCTTCTTAACATGACCTCTGATAAAAATGATGCCTAATGTCGATATGCTCGGTTCTTGAGTGATTTACTGGGTTCTTCATGATGAAAATAACACTTCTATTATCACAATAAATAGGAACACACCCAGTCTTGACCTCATAATCAAGCAATTGCTGCTTAATCCATAGTACTTGAGCACAACAACTAGCAGCGGCTACATACTCAGCTTCGGTTGTTGATGTAGCTACAAAGTGTTGCTTCTTGCTAAACCAGCTAATAAGTTTATGTCCTAGGAACTGAGAAGTTCCACTTATGCTCTTCCTATCAATACGGCATCCTCTAAAATCTGAGTCTGAGTAAGCATTAAGAGTAAGCTTGTCAGTTTTGGGATACCAAATACCTAAGGATTCCATTCCTTTGAGGTATTTCATGATCTTTTTGCAGCCTCCATGTGCGACTTCTTAGGATTGGCTTGAAACCTCGCACATACTCCAACTGAGTAAGAAATATCTGGCCTATTTGTGGTCAGATCGAGTATAGAACCAATAATGCCTCTGTAACTCGTTGGGTTGATTGCTTCTCCTTCTTCATCAAGATTGATATGAGCACTTGGGCTCATTGGGATCCTCAAAGGCTTAGTCTTTTAGGGGTAAAACTTGTTGATCAAGTCCTTGGTATACTTCTTCCAATCGATGAAGATTCCTCCTTCGGATCAGATGACTTGAAGATCAAGAAAATAAGTAAGTTTACCCATCATGCTCATTTGAAAGTTGTTTTGCAAAAGTTGGGCAAACTTCTCGCCTAGTTTCAAGTTTTTACATCCAAAGATGATGTCATCGACATAGATTGAACCAATAGGATTTATGTTCCATCCTTGATTCTAAATAGCGTCGTGTCGATCTTTCTTTCTGGAAACCATTTTTGAGAAGAAACTGAGACAAAGTCTCATACCAAGCTCGGGGTGCCTGCTTCAACCCATAAAGAGCTTTTGTCAACTTGTAAACTTGGTTTCCTTCTACGAAGCCTGGGGGCTATTTAACATATACTTCTTCTTTGAGCTCCCCATTTAGAAATGCACTCTTCAAATCCATCTGAAAAACTGTGAAGTTATAATGCGCGACATAAGCTAGAAATAATCTTATGGCTTTGAGTTTGGCTACTGGAGCAAAGGTTTCATCAAAATCGATTCCTTCTCACTGAGCATATTTCTTTGCTACGAGCCTTGCTTTGTTCCTTACTATGTTACCAGTTTCATCTCTCTTGTTCTTGAAGACCCACTTCGTGCTAATAATAGATTGATGGCTTAGTGGATCTACCAAGTGCCATACTTCATTTCTCTTAAACTCAGCAAGCTCCTCTTGCATGGCATTGATCGAGGCAGTGGACTTCAGAGCATCTCCTATCTTCGTAGGTTCTGGATTTTGAGAGATAAAGCAAGTAAGTACAACACTTCATTGCCTCGTGTGAACTGGGTTGGCAATATTATCAAGCACGACATCTTCGAGATGGTGTCTCAACCATTTAGGCCTCTGGAGCTGAGTTACTTCAACATGTTGAATTAATGCTCGAGGAAATTTAGTACTATTGGTTCATGATACTGGAACTGCGGTTAACGTTGACTCTACCATGACTAGATTATCTTCTGGAACTTGGTCTTCAGCTTCTGGACTTGGGCCTTCTTCTCCAATGATGGCTTCCACGATCTCTTGCCTTCGATCTTCTAGATTCATGTCTACTAGTTGGGTATCTTCAAGATGAGCAATTCCTTCTTCAGGAAAGTCAGCATGGGCTGGAAGTCAGTTTCAGTTTGACCGCCCAACTCAGTTTCGGCTTGTACTCTGAAATTCCCCCTTGATCCATACTTGCATTTAAGGTTAGTGAATCTTTGGCCTCAGCAAGGACAATTGCATCGCCGGTCTGGTCCTCTGGATCACTTGATTGTTTGTTCATAGATCTAGCTTGAGAAACTGTATGAGAATCTTTTTTTTAGAACTCAGTTTCTTACAAGCATCCTTGATCTCACAATCATCAAGTTCCACGTCCTTAATGGTCCTGCGCACTAGAATAGACTCATAAAAAATAATAAAACATGTTACTTCCACAAGTCCCGTAGTCTTGTTGAGTAACCTATATCCCTTGTATGAAGGGTGTCCATAACCAAGGAACACACCTTCATTTTCCTTGGGACTAAAGGTATTTAACTTAGACTTTCCGTTATTATGGATGTAACATGGAGAACCAAATGCACGTAGATGAGCTATAGAAGGCTTACGACCATTATAGACCTCATATAGGATTTTGTGATGATGACTATTGGTGGCAGTTCTATTATGAGTATAACAGACCGTCATCAAGGCTTCTCCCCAATAACCTTCGCTCAAGCTTGCTTCTGCAAGCATGGTCCTCACTGCCTCCTTGAGTGTTCGGTTCCTTCACTCGGCAAGACTATTTTGTTGAGGAGTCCTTGGAGCTGACTTCTCGTGAGCGATTGGTGCGGGTGTAATTCAACACACAAACCACATTAAATTTTCAATCCAAGGTCCTTTCGAATTCGCCCTACAGAATACTATTTACTTGTTAGGAAAGTGTTATAGCTAGGCAAATTAATATCGTTGAGTTTTTGTCTAAATTCCTAGTGCAAAATTAAACTAACTACATCTATACTTAAATAAACAATCAACTTCATTATGCATAAAATGTAAATTCAAGCAATGCTTCAATTTGTAGTAACAATTGTAGAACAAGTTTCACAAGTGCTCAAATGAGTAAGAACGAATGTTGATAAGAACATAGGTGTGATCGACTTGAGTTGAACTATGATGCAAACATATTTAATTCCTAGAAGGATGGACTATTACACTACACTAGCCAACCTCCAGTCATGGTGAATCGACCGTTGATGACACTAGAAACCTCAAACAACTACGTTATCGGATCCTAGACCACTTCTAATAGCACATAAATCATCATCCTATTCCCTATCTCCGCACAGGAATTGGATCAAGGAACACAAGAACTCACACTATTCACGACACTCCTTTCCGTGGATTGGCTGCAAAATTTGTATCAATTAACACCTAGATTGGCTATTACCTACACCTAGGTGCATGTGAACAAGCTCTAGTGTGATTCAATCTCAAATAGGAAAGTAAACAAACATAATTCAACCTAGTTTCTCACAGCTTAATTCAAATCAACATCCAAGGAAATTTAGAATTCCATACCTCTCATGTTCAACATTACAATATCCAATTGAAAGTAAAACATTACAAGAGATAGGTTTGAATGAATTTCTTCCCCTAAATTGAGCACTTTGATCTTGATCTACCGCCTTTGATCTTCAATTCCTCTCCAAGGATGGTGGATTAGCTCTTGAGCCTCTTGGATTAGGATGGAGTGATGATGGAAGATGGAATTTGGGGAGAATTCTAACTTGATCTAATGGAAAAATGGCAAAAGTCCCCTAAAATGTTGAATTTCCCCTTTTTATTGACGAGCAAACAGACCCTCGGCTCGCCCGGGCCAAAATTGGATCGCCCGGGACAATTTGAAAACCAGAAAACTGCTCAAATTGTGATCTGGCTCGGCCGAGCCAACCTTCGCTCGGCCGAGCCTGGCCTCTGAAACACTTGGCTCGGTCGAGCAAGGCAGGGTCGGTCGAGCCTGATTTTGCTCGGCCGGAACAAACTCTTTGAAACCCAGCCTGCTCCTTCCTTCTGCTCCACTCTGTCGATCCTGCTTCCATTTGACTCTAGGCTCGGGCAATTTTCCTCCAAAGCTCATCCAAAAGTGTTGTTTTATGCTCAAAACTCAACCTACACCATTCTAAACTCAAAAACACGAAAACACAACCAAAGAATAACAAAAACATATGATATGGGAGTAAAATGGACACAAACATGCAAGTTCACACATCAAAAAATGGGTTATTTTAAGCACATATCAGCGATCCCAGCATCGGCACAGAAATCCATAAGTGGACCGTTGCAAAACTCAGTCCCGTTGTCAGAGAGGATCCTCTTCATGGTGACTTCTTTGTTGTTTTGCACTTGTAGGATGAGTTCCGACAGCTGGAGCTTGATTTCGTCTTTAGTCTTCATGAACCTCACCCAAATGTACCTCAACTAGTCATCAACTACAACAAGTGTGAATCTTTTTCCTCCAATGGTGGGTGGCTTCACAGGTCCAAATAAATCAATATATAGCAGCTCCAGGATTCGATCTGTACTTGCCGTGATGGGATGATTCTTGAGTAATGTTTTGGTTTGTTCCCCATCTTGCAGGCTCGACATTCTCCTTCCTTTTTTAACCAAGTTTGTGGAAAACCTTCCACAAGCTTGTGTTTTGTTAGGTGCCTGATTGATTGGAAGTTTAGGTGACTTAGTCTCTTATGCCACGACCAATTAATTCCTTCTTGGGATGAGCTTGTTGCGACATGGCATGCGTCATGTTGTCTGCTCTCCCAATCGACGATATATAACCTTACATTCTTGACTCCTAATCTTTATCTTTGATCAAGCATTCGTCTTCGGCAAATGTCACCACATATCCACTTTGGATAAGCTGACTGATACTTAGCAAGTTGTAATTTAGATTGGTGACCAAAGATATGTTGTTGAGGGTGATTCCATTATATTGCAAGCATCATTTTCCTATAACTTTCCCCTTAGAATCGTCTCCAAAGACAACTGGGGTCCTCTCGCCATTTGTAAGTTTAAGAGTAAATCATTTTCTCATGTCGTTTGAGCAGAGCACCCATTATCCAAAATCCAAGCTCGCTTCTTATTCTTGAGCTGAATTTGGTGATCCTGTGCCAGCAAAACAAGTGAAGTTGGACACTAGGTACCCGAGCTTCTACGGGTCCTGTAGGGTTAGTTTTTGGAATCCATCCTTTAGGAATCCAAACTTGTTTCACCTTAAGTTTATGTGCAACCTTTTCTATCTTTCAATTACTTCTGAAATAGTGAATGCTATTTCGATGCATATGAGAAGGAATAATGTCTGTGCGCAAAACCTTACGAGAAACTGAGTTTCTCAAAACTAAGTATCCTGAAACTGAGTTCCTAGAAACTGAGTTTCTTGAAACTAAGTTTCTTTTAGATTCTCGGAAACCAAGTCCAGGGTGATTAGTCTTCCTAACCCTTGAAATAGAAAACTAATTGGGCTCAGACCTCGATTAGGTGTCCCTCCTACTCGGATAAGTCCTCCTTTCATAAGAATTTAAAGCAAAGGACCTCAGATTTCTACAATTTGGAAATGATACTGACTTCTTGCGAAGCTCAATTTTAGTTGTTGAAGTGGGTTTCCTTGCATTAGGAGCAGTTTGCTACACCCAATTCTTTGGCATACTTGGCTTCATTTCATGTTTATTTGGTTTTGAAACCAAATTACTATTAAGCTTGGGGACTGAGCTCAGTTTTGGAACCGACTTTTGTCTCTTGCCCTGATTAGCCAATTTGGAGTTCTTATTAGAGCTGGAAACTCCTTCACTCAACAACTTAACTTCTAAACTAGAATCTCGTTTAAATGATGACAATTTAGATTTCTAGTTTCAGAAGATGATGCATGATTGCTCATATTGTCCTCATTAAAACCTAAATCTGATTTGTCTGAGGGATATCTTTGACTATTCAAAGCCTCAAAAACTTTGCTAGAACTCGAATATAGAGAACAAATCAGCTTTTGATCTTGAGCAATATTAAGTTTTAGAGATTCACATTCTTCTGAAATGTTTTTAAAATTTTCAAGTAAAACATAATGTTCCTCTCTAAGCTTGGTCAAATCCTCACTAATTGACCTCGATACTTTGATATCCTTGGTCAATTTTGAAACCTTTAGTTCAGTGAGTTATTTTCTCCCACTAAAGATTTTTTTAATTTATAAAACTTTGAAAACTCTTTGTTAAAAATTTCAAGAGTGACATCTTCAAAATCTGAGCAATTAGATTCAGTGTCCTCTTCTATGCAAGCATGAGAACTAGAAACTGAGTTTGAGGTTATTACCAAATTTTGTGACTCAGCTTCAGTTTCTTCTTCTTCAGATTCATCTTCTCCAAGCTTGGCCATGAAGACCAGAAGAGCTTCTTCCTCGTCTTCATCTCCAGATGTATAATATCCATCATAATTATCTGGATAGTCCAAAACCTCAGTCCTAGACAACATGGCCTTTGCTACGGGTCTAGAGGCTTTCTTCTCAAATATTCTTTTGAGGCGCTTCCTCTCCTCCTTGGATACAAGGAAGCATTCATTCTTAAGATGACTCGGAGAGTTGCACTCGAAGCATGCTTTGAGAGGTCTTTCATTTAATCTTTGCTTACTTCCTTATGAACTCTCGATCATGGTCTTTGCCTTCTCCAGAAGCTTAATCAACTTCCTCATTTGCTCCTCAAGCTCAGCAACTAAGCTCTCTTCCTCCTTCTTCTAGTAGGAAGGTGTTGGTGCTGACTTTAATACAGAGCTTTGTCCGACTGCTTTGTCAGCTTGGTAAGGCTTCTGGGGCCTCCTCTTGAAGTCTCTCTTGACAAAGAAAGCAACATCCTCCTCAGGTTGTGTGTTGACACTTTGTTGGTCCCAGATCAGAGTATGTGTAATGTGCAGCGAAAGTATTCAAACGGTTAAATGCACTCCAAATGTGAGCAGTTCGGTTTATAAATAATGCAATTTTTGCTTAGCAGTTTTGAAAACACAGTTTACGTTAGCCAGCAGATAAGGTTAACGGTTTTACATGTACTAGCAGTCAACAATTTATATGCTTCAACACTTACACTATAAGTGTTGAAGGTTTCAAGATATAGTTGAAAACTTTAAAGTGCGAGAGGTAAATAAAACTGTAAAGGACATAGGATATTTATAGTGGTTCAGAGCCTTAAGTCCTACGTCCACTCCTCGGATATCAGATCCGGTAATTCACTAAGTTATGAAGATACAATCATCATGATATATAGCCAGTTGTTGTAGAAACCTCTGTCCACAGCACAATGGATCTCGCCCAGGCAGTTGTACTTCACTCCTTCTTCAGTCCGTCGAAGGCTCTGCGTCTTCTCTGTGGACCAACTCAAAGTTGGACTGAGGAGAAACCTCCATTTTCCTTCTTTGGTAGGTTGGATGGTTGTGTTCTTCCCAGAACGTTCACTGGTCGGCAGTTGCCTGTGATAACATGTTCTTCTTTTGCAAGATCAGGCTGCTATGTTCTTACTTAGAAAGTAAGAACACCAAGATGATAGATTAAGTCAGCCGACTTAATCCTCGTGTACTCAAAGTCACACGGTGAATCTCCAAAGATTTTGATCAATGAATGCTTTGTTTTCAATAAATGAACCACGGTATTAATGTCTTCTCGCTTGATAGCGTTCAATGCTTCAGCTAGTAGTTTCAGCAGAGAGACAACTAATGTATCGGAGATTCAAATCTGCGAGTGTATTTAGATGAGCAGAGAGGCAAAGGATTTTGTCTCTGTTGAGCCTGCTATTTATAGGTGAGACACCAAAAAATAGCCGGTAGAGACATTGGTAAGGACGTCCAATCATAATCCATGCTCTTCTGAAAAGTTACTTGTATTTCTACTTTTTCTGCTACAACGTCCTGATTTTCTGAGCAATTTGTACTTGTTGTGTCAGACGTCAAACAATGTTGTATGCCAGTCGTAGTTGAGTATCTGACTATCTTTTATCATTGACTTTTTTGAAGTTCTCCTGCGACTTGTTCGACATCTTGTCATGCACACATTCCTTGAGCAGAACTGTCTTGGTCTGAAACTGTGAGCGCCTCTCAACAATTTCTCTGTGAAGACTGTGTCTATTGTTTTTCATGACCTTGCTCTGCTCGTCTTTGTCTTGTATGTTCAACAGTTTTCTTGTCTGAATGGTGTCTTCTTCATAATTGTTCCACAGTTTTGATGGTTTCCTTCTTCCTAAACTATTACAACTCGATCATCCTATACAAGGATTACATGAGGTAATAACTTTAAGACCTAGACTTTGGTATATAGTTTTGACACATCAAAACATCATTTTGAGCTAGGATTTCTACATCAATACCTAACAATTCCTCCTTTTTGATGTTGTCAAAACCATACCTCTAAGTCTATCTAAGTCGATGAAAAGATGCAGTTGATCTGAGTTTACAAATTTTTCTATCTAACACTACTCAGAACTGTGCTTCTTCTACACTCGACCTACTATAAATGATTCTCCCCGTTAATGGGATTATACTTCTCAAATAAAATCAATCAATTTAGAGCAATGAGAGAAGAAGGATTGCTGATCACACCGGAAAATGTGAATTCAGCCAGACAAGAATCACGGTAAGAGACAATGAGCAGTTATCTTCCAACCAACAGTTTTTTCACTTTTCAATAGATATGATCAATTACAAGTACATGAAAAGTTTCAAAACTGCAGTAATAAAAGACATTCAAAATGCAATCAAATCAAAATAAATTCATGATCTTTGCTTACTTTTCTTGATTCTTGTCCTTCTCTCTTTCTTGATTCGAGGAATCTGCGTCTTTTGGCTTCGAGGAAGTTGCAGCAGATATTGGAAATAGACCAGCTTGCGCCTTGAGGACTGCGGTTACTTATGAGAGGTGTTTCCTGTCTTCCTCTCTGGTAGCCATTACTAAATTCAACTTCATTGTAATATCCTCATCCCACTTTCTGCGCTCTTCTTCTTGCTTTTTGTATTCCTCATCTCGCCTTTTCTGTTTCTCTTCTCGCTTTCTCTGTTCCTCTTCTTGCTTACGATCAATTAAGATCAACTGCAGCTTCAACGACTCATGCCTTCTCTCTTCCCCCTTTATGACAATATCAAGAACAAAAGCCAACCGCTGTTCCACTCTCTGATCTATCTCTTGTCTCAGAACATTATAGGGTAGAGGATTTATAGCTACTGAAAGAGAATTTGGAGACAGAATTCCTTCTACTGTGGCTAATGCTCTAGAGTCGTCATGGGTTTGACTCTGAGAGGTAGCTGTGGAGATCTCTGGTGTAGGTGGATTTTGTCTTGTTGCTATCTCTTCCTCCTTTTGTTTAGCTGTGGCTGCTGCTGCTTTCTTTCGGAGTGCTTCAGCACTTGCAGCTTCTTTCTCTAGTCGGTGGAGCTCAGCAGTTGCTTCTGCTTTTTTCTATCGTTGGAGCTCAGCAGCTTCTTCCTCTTCTTCTTGCTTTTTTTTTTCAGCTCAACAGCTGCAGCTTCCTCTTTGCGCTTTAGTTCTGCTGCTGCCTCTTCGTCTTGCTTTTTTTTTTTGGCTCAGCAGCTGCAACTTCCTCTTGATGTCGTTTAACTTCAGCGGCTGCAGCTTCTTCTTCTTGCTTCCTTCTGAGCTCAGCAGCTGCTTTTTCTTCTTGTTGTCTCTTGAGCTCAGCAGCCGTAGCTTCCTCTTGCTGTCATTTAAGTTCAGCGGCTGCAGCTTCTTCCTGGATTTGAAGTTGAGATAGACAACTCCTGAACATATGCTCACTGTTGTCTAGCTGTCGTCATTGAACATCTAGTTCTTGCAGTTAGGAGTCAAGTACTTGTCACTGGGTGTCCAATTGCTGATGAGCTGTGTGGTATTCATCTGTCTTTCTTCTGATTATTTCCAAAGTTGATGCTGTTGCTCTTGTCGTCTCCTGCTGAAAGTTAAAATGAATGGTTCCCCTGAAACCACGAGGGTTATGATTTCATCTTCCTCTAGTGGTACTTGTCTATGAGACGTGGTTTGCTCAGAACTGGAGGATGATGAACATCTCTTCTCATCAGGATGTTCTGTTTCGGAGTTTGGAGTTGTGTCCGATGGTATAGAGGATTGACCTTCTCCCACAAGCGTAGCATCAAAATGCAGTTTCTTGGCAACTGTTTGGATTGGTTTATCATGATTTATCTTCCTTTTCTTCTGACGTCGAAGTTGTTCAGTAACATGTTGGTTATCTTGCTGTGAGACGTCTTCAGAGATGTTATCTATTTGCTTCATTTTCCTTCTGTTTCGTCTTTGAGCAGGCTTTTGAGTGGAAGTGTCTGTCTTTTTTGATTTCTTGGATTCTTCAGTAGTTCGAACTGTTGGAATATTATTTTAGATCCTCGGATGTCTCAGTATCTATTTCCATGTCATCCAAACTGTCATCTGCGACATCCTTTTGAGTTACACAATAAACTGGAACTTTTGGCGGAATGAAGTCGGATAATATGAGATCTTCTCCTTCATCTTGTATTCCTAGGATACTTTTAAGAAAGTAGCTGACCTTTAGACCTAAATCGATGCTCGAAGAGAACTTTCCTTTGGTTGGAATATCTCTGTTCTTCTTTACGTTCTCCAGTAATCAACCATATATGTATGTCGCCCAATTTCTTCCAGGGCAATCATCAAGAGCCATCATTAGAGAATATTTGGGGCCACTTAACTCTGATAAGGATCCAATCCCACAATAGATCATCCTCAACGCTATCTCACTGAGTATCTTAGTAGATGGGTTCAGTTCGGATACCTTTGTGGCAACTTTGAATTTTTCGGGTGCCTCTGGCTTTTCTATTTTAGCCAGTGAGCCTTCAATTCATCCTTGTTATTCTGAAGATAGCTGGTGATATCAGCTCCAGTCTTTGGTAGATGTAGATGTTGAGCAACGAGAGCAGGATCGACCGTTATCTTCTTCTTGTCAACTATAGTGTGGAAAAATCGATCTTTGTCATCGAATGTGGCATTTTCAGAGAACTCAACGACTCGATTTGGATTAAATCTTCGAGGACATGTAGTTAGGAACTTTGTTAAGTTCTCACTTAGAAACTTTCCCGCAATCTCTTGGGCAATCAGATCGTCGGTGGTGATTGAGAGAAAGTTCTTCCAGTTCAGAATTTTCTCCTTCACGACCTGTGATATTAAAAGTTGTCGACCAATGGTCTTGGAGTCTTCAGCTAACTGAAATAGTTCATCCTATGAGGTCTCCTCAGTGACGACGATCTGTTCTGGATTATTAGAAGTGCTCGCATCCATGATTTGGTGTTTCTCCTTCGGCATAGACTAGATGTGGAGAATGATTGATCTTGGAAACTCTTGTTGTGATCCCTATAGATATATTAACTGATGAACTGGTAGTAAGTGTAGTAATTAAGAAGATGATACGATGGGTTTAAGGGATTTTGGTGATTGATTTTCGCAAAAATCATAGGTTGAGATTCAAACCCCTTTTTGTCTTGAACGACTGAGATTGACGCTGATGTTGGCGTCTTTTCAAGTCGTCTGACACGTTATGTAGCAGCATATGGAAACATTGACATGGCTTTGGGTAATACGCCGTCGTGTTGTTCCGCATTTAATGTGATGTGTTGCCGAGATCTTCATGGTAATAAAAAATGTGCCTTTGTGCTTAAACAGTTTTCTCTCTCCTTAATCATCCCCGAGATTTGCATCAGATAGTTTGAGAGGCTATTTATAATACGAGGATTGAGCTGGTATATCTTTGGCCAGGTTGAAACTGTTTCTCCCTTCGACATTGAAGGGTGAGGCCTTGGCAGTTTCCTTGCGTAGTGATCAATCAGTTCTTGAACTTCGGTCGAAGACAATAATAGCATCTGACAATAGCATGATTTCAATCTTCTGATCAATTGATTGTGGGTGTGACGTAACCGACATTTAAGTGATTTGCCACCCTTTTCAATCAGAGCACAAAATAGCCTATAAATGTGCTTTTTCAAGAATAAAAAATCCACTCTTATTCTTTTCTAGAAAACATCCGATCTTTCATAGAAATGTCTTCCTATTCTTCATCTTCCTCCCCTTTAGATCTCATAAAGGAGATGAAAAAGATAACCATTCGGAGAAATAAGATCCTAGGTGGAGAGAAACTTCGTGCTTCATATTGGAGAATTCCAGAAGCTCACGACAAATTGAGGGACAATTTGAGAGCAAATGATCTGGAGCGTTTTGTAACTGTAACACCTCACTCATTTCATGAAGATGTGCTCAGGTTGTTGACATACTATGCCATAGTTTAAGATGAGAAGGTCTTCTGTAGTATTAATGGAGCGGATTTCTCTTGGTCGGTGGACTTTTTTGCAGACGTATTTGGGCTTCCACGAGGTGGATCGTCGGTCGTCCACTATCAATGGGAGGAGACGGCTCCAGAATGGTCAGCTTGGTAGGATTGGAGAATGTGGAACCTTGATTTCCTGCCAACTATCTCAAGTGGATTTCTCAAGCCACATTATAGAGTATCCTATGATGTAGTCAATCAAATAGTGGTCTGTAACTCTCCGCATGAGACTAACTTCTCGCCGTTTGTCTGGAAGGCAATGTTGGCGTTTGAGGACCATGCTCAGGTGGATTGGGCAGGTTTCATCTTTGATCGGCTGAGTACTGCGCTATTGAAACTGCTTGATGACATTATCCCCTATGGCATGCAACAGAGTAGGCTCCTTGAGAGACTCATTCCCTCCTTAAAAATAGGCCCATCGAATCTAAGTGTATCCGACTACTATCCAAATAGAGGAATAGCTTGATCCAAAAAAGAAATATGACTGAACTGTAGTAAGTGGCTCCCTTTTTATATAAATAGCTTGTGCCACCTTTTGATAGAAATGAAAGTACAGTTCAGTTCCCTTAATAACTGTGCCATCCATCATTTGACGATGTAAACTCTTGTCCAGTTTTTACTTGCACACAACAGTTGTCAGATAATCAATTTGCGACTCTTCAAATTATGATTGTGAAATACGAAGTGTTGTAACTTTTTGGGGTGACGTTCCTTCTTTTAAATGGAGGGGCATTATTTCGATCATCCCACGATCACCTCCATAAATATCTCTTCACGAAGATTTTGTCAGCGTCACTTCCCATTCCTTGAGAAATAACCTAACTCCTCATATCTCCAACCATGTTTTCTGCTAAGAGCATCTCCATTGATCGTAACACGATCTTCCACAGGATTGGTCTCCAAGTTGAGTATGTGGCTGAGCCCCAGGTGTATGATGACGTAATAAGGGACTTAAGAGCCAATGGTTTGGAGAAGTTCGTGAGCCTACGACCTCATAAGTTCCAAAAGGATGTCTTGAGATCATTTTCCTACTCCACCTATATCTCAGGAGAGAACAAAATCATTGGCATCGTCAACGGTCAACTGGTTTGTTGGTCTCCTGATTCCTTTTCTAAGGACTTTGGGCTCCCCTAAGGTCGCATTCCAGTTGATAACTGTTTCGAAGGTGTGATAGTGCCTGAGTGGTCTGCTTGGAATAGATGGAGGGAGGATGATGCTAATTTAGATGGGATTCGTGAACTGAATCACGAAGTCCGTTTGCCAAGGATCGTTTATTGGAATATCAAAAAAATAAATTGCTATGCCTATGAATAATTCTAGCATGCTCCTATTGAATATACATAAGGGGGTTTATGCGGAATACCTGGATTGTAGAAACTTGATGAACGAGTGCGTAGAGATTTGATCCTCGATCGTTTTCCCACGCACAAAAAATTATTCCTAACAAATCAAGGAATTAAATCTTATGAAAATATATGAATATTTTCGAAAACAAAGAGGGAGAGAAGAAAGAAGATCCTCCTGATCTGATCTTCTAATCTGTATCCCAACTCCGATTCGAATATCTGGTGAAGATTCCCTTCGGATTCCTTGCCCGGTTGAGAAGCAGAATTTCCTCCTCGTTTCTCAGATCAGTCGATCACCACAGGTCCCAAAATATGGTTTGGTGTGTGCAACATATGATCTTGTGGTGTGTTGAGATATGAGAGACTGAGGCCTATTTATAGGAAAATACTTGACTTCTATTGGGCTTGAGTTTCATGGGCCAGACCAGGGACCAGAATGCAAATAGGAAATAAGGGCTATCAATTAATTAATTCCCATATTCAACCAAGAATATAATTAATTAATTAATATTGATTCATTCCACCAGAGAATTAATACTGTCGTACCTATTTGCTACCACGTTTTGAGGTACGAGTTGCATGGGCTCGGTATATCCTCACATTTAAGGTTACTGACATTCGTTAATTAATTTTAGCTCTGACAAGCTATTTAATTAATTAATATCTTATATTCCTGAGTCAATCCACTCAAACCTTTTCACTTATGCTTGAACTTAATCAGCCTGCAGGACTTTAGCATAACGAACCTTTTGAGCTGTTCAGGGAATGTCACCATCCTATACTGGATGTGGTAACCTAGTTCCAGTACCAGACAATCATACAAAAACTGCTATTACCCAAGATACAAATATACAAGCTCAACTAGAGCCTTTCACTGCAACTCAAAGTAATACACAATCTGTATATACTTCCGTACCTTCATTGAGGTTTAAGATCTCATCAAGCCATAGAGATATGGATTCTTTTAATGTCAGATAAAAGAATCGATCTCAACTTAGGTCCTAATCAATGTGTGCCCCACACCAGCATACCAAGACATTCAAGATAAGATGCTTATTACCGCGTATGCTGCAGCCTACACCGACAGTTTATCCTGGAACTGTCTAAGCTGTGATAACCATTTATATCTCGCTAGGTCAAACAATCCACACAATCTTCCGTGATCTACTGCACACCGTATGATCTCCCTATCGACGAGATAAGAGGATAATTGCATTTGCGACACATGTTTGTTAATTCAGACAGGATATGAACATACAACATTTATGATTCCCAGTATATTAACCAATCGACCTTGTACATAATATACCAATCATAATGCTTTCAGTATATAAATCCATCAAGTTTCCACCCGAGGGCATTGGCATATCGGCTGATGCCTAGATATAGAGTGGTGTTCGACATCATCAATCACATGATTATCGGCAACCCTCTGCTAGACTTGGACTTTTCTCCGGTTGTTTGGAAGGGAATGATGGCTTTCAAAGGTGAACAAGAAGTTAACTGAGCTGCTTTCGTCTTCACACAGGTGCGGGAGTCTTTGGAGCTTCTGCCTGACGTCCCAGTTCCTTATGGGATGCAGCTGAGCTGGCTCTTGGAGCAGAAATTCCCTTTCCTTGAGCAAGGTCCGACCAATATCAGGGATCTGTCTTCCATCCCTCGAGACCTCGTCCCTCTTTATAGCTGTAACCAGTATTTCAAAATTTTTGTGTATTATAGATTTTGCTTCAAAAATGTACTTCATGTTTATGAAATGAACTTGCTTTAGCTTTTCTGTTGAATCACAAAACTTAACTCTACAGCTTCCTTAATTGCACTCTGCAATCATTTGTATGTGATTCAGACTTTTGAGATCTCTGAATCTGAGCTTCCCTCTTTTAGAAGCAAATAAGTAGTCTTGAGATCTTAGCCGTACCATCATTGATTGACAGCATAGTCCGCTCCTTTAGCTTCCTATAGACGTAGACTCTATGGATATCAAATGAACAATGTGTCTTCCTTATCATAATTAATGAAGTCTTATTTTCCTTGTCTCCAACAAACTGCAAACCATGAGAAACTGTAATTGACTTAATCACTATCTCTTAACATGTACAGTTTGACTGTGTGTAACAATCAATTAACATCTCCTTCTCTTGAAATTCTATCAAACTCTAGAAGACCTAGTATGATGCATATCTATTTGAAACGAGCCTCAGGTAGCGGTTTAGTGAAGATATCCACTAGTTGGTCTTTAGTTCTGATATATTCCACAGAGACATCCTCTTTCTCGACATGGTCTCGAATGAAATGATGACGAATATCAATGTTCTTAGTCCTCGAATGTAGAAATTGATTCTTTGAGATTGAAACTGCGCTGTTGCTATCACAGTAGATAGGAACACATCCTGTCTCAATTCCATAATCTCTAAGTTGCTGCTTTATCCAAAGCACTTGAGCACAACAACTGGCTGCTGCTACATATTCTGCCTCTATAGTCGATGTAGCCACGAAATGCTGTTTCTTGCTAAACCAGTGATCATTGTAATTTCTATAGATTAATTATAGAAATAGTGGCAAATAAATTTGTAAACCCTAAGGTTATCGATCTAGGGGAATGAAGCAACGCAAAATCCTAAATACTAAATCAGACGTTCTTAAAATACTGGTTAGGAAAAGCAATTAAAAAGTTTTGGTTGTTTTGAAAATTGTAATACTTGCTAATGAAAATTAAACAGGAAATTAAAAGGCTTTTGGATTCAAATAAGAGAAGCACAGATTCCAGGGATATCTACCTATCAAGTATGACATGGATGAATGAATTGATTAATTCCCAATTTTAATTCCTCTTCATAGTGAAACATCAGAAAAGTATTACGAACTTCTTTGTTGGACAATTCGTAAAGTATATTAATTAATTACCTATCTCCGCTCGGTCTCAAGATAAATTAACTAACTCCAAAGATCTACAGATTTATCCCTACAATCAATCTCCTTCAGTTACGACAAGAAATCAGATTATATTGTGAAAATCTCTTTCGATTGAAAACTATCACAGTTACGTCTCAAGTAATCAACTAGATAATCCTAAGATGTGGCCAGCAAATCAAGATTATGAATAAGCACATATTTCACAAACTACGAAGGGAAGGGGAAAATAATTCAATTAATCACAACATGCATACATTGATAGTTCGAAACCCTAGAATCTGAGAAAGGATTTAGTTACACATATTCATGGTAATATTCATCATAGAAAAATACAACCTGAATTGCATAAAAACTGAAATCCAGAAATCTTCCCGTAAAAACTTGTCCTCAAACATAAAACTCTAAAACTCTTGGAATCTCTCAAAATCTGAAATCTAGAATGAAACACGATTGGGAATGAGTGGGGGCTTCTGAAAAATCGAATTTACAAAGTTATATATAGAGGTGGAGGTGTATCAAATCAAATCTAGGGCTAAAGATATGAAAAATCTCGAATTCAGCCAATTTCCCGCGCCAGGAGGTTCGCGTCGATCGACGAGGCATCCCCATCGATCGACGTGGCCTTCAAATCACCGTCGATAGATACTGATTGGCGTCTGTCGACGCAGCTTCTCACCCCTTCTGCGCGGTCTCACGGTTTTGGCCATAACTTCCTCACCCGAACTCCGATTGACCCGATTCCAGTTGCGTTGGAGAGCTAACTCAAAGCATCATCCATTGCCATGCACCAATAGCCCGAATTCCTCTTGTGGAAAA
>JAPKLW010000006.1:1722465-1906678 GCA_026898455.1 Plectranthus barbatus | reverse complement strand
GGTAATATTCATCATAGAAAAATACAACCTGAATTGCATAAAAACTGGAATCCGGAAATCTTCCCGTAAAAACTTGTCTTCAAACATAAAACTCTAAAACTCTTGGAATCTCTCAAAATCTGAAATCTAGAATGAAACACGATTGGGAATGAGTGGGGGTTTCTGAAAAATCGAATTTACAAAGTTATATATAAAGGTGGAGGTGTATCAAATCAAATCTAGGGCTAAAGATATGAAAAATCTCGAATTCAGCCAATTTCCCGCGCCAGGAGGTCCGCATCGATCGACGAGGCATCCCCGTCGATCGACGTGGCCTTCAAATTGCCATCGATAGATGCTGATTGGCGTCTGTCAACGCAGCTTCTCGCCCCTTCTGCGCGGTCTCACGGTTTTGGCCATAACTTCCTCTCCCGAACTCCGATTGACCCGATTCCAGTTGCGTTGGAGAGCTAACTCAAAGCATCATCCATTGCCACGCACCAATAGCCCGAATTCCTCTTGTGGAAAAACTCTTCACTGCTACTCTTACACATCACTGCTTTCGGAACGGTTTTGTCATGAGTTTAGGCCTAAAAACCTGCATAAACATCAAAACACACCTAAAACCACCTAATATTGACATCATGCATAAAATATATATATAAACTCAATAAATCTACATAAAATAGTATAAAAATAATATAGATAAGTGAGTGAAATAACGAGCTTATCAACCAGCTGATCAGTTTATGTCCTAAAACTGACACGTTCCACTTGTGCTCTTTCTGTCAATTCTGCAGCCTTCAAAATCTGAATCAGAGAATCCATTCAACATGATCCCATCAGTTTTGGGGTACAAGATACCTAGAGACTCTGTGCTCTTGAGATATCTTACAACTCTTTTGGCTGCTTCCATATGAGACTTCTTAGGATTTGCCTGAAATCTTGCACAGACACCCACAACATAAGATATATCAGGTCGATTGGCAGTTAGATACAGTAGTGATCAAATTATTCCTCTATAAGCTGTCGGGTTGATAGGTTCTCCCTTTTCATCAAGAGTGATTTGAGAACTGGTGCTCATAGGTATCCTTATTGATTTTGCCTTTTCCGGACAAAATTTGTTGATCAGGTCTTGAGTATACTTCTTCTGACTTATGAAAATCCCTTCCTCAGACTGATCAACTTGCAAACCAAGAAAGTATGTCATCTTGCCAATCATACTCATCTGGAATTTATTCTGCATCAGCTGGGCAAACTTCTCACATAGCTTGGTATTTTTGCTTCCGAAGATGATGTTGTCTACATAGATCTGAACAAGTAGGATGTCCTCTCCATCCTTTATCTTTAATAGTGTTCGATCTATAGCACCCTTTTCAAATCCATTTTTGAGCAGAAACTGTGAGAGAGTTTCATACCATGCTCTCGGTGCTTGCTTTAATCCATAAAAAGCTTTCCTTAGCTTGTAGACTTGATTTCCTTGCTCGAAACCTGGGGGTTGTTCTACATAGACTTCTTCCCTTAATTCTCCGTTGAGAAGGCACTCTTCACATCCATCTGAAGAACTGTGAAGTTGTGATATGCTGTATACCCCAGGAATAGCCGAATAGCTTCAAGTCTGGCAACTGGTGCGAATCTCTCATCGAAGTCTATTCCTTTGCATTGTGTGTATCCCTTTGCAACTAATCTTTCTTTGTTTCGAACAATGGTACAGGTCTCATCTCTTTTATTCTTGAAGACCCACTTGGTACAAATCACAGACTGATGTGTGGGTCGATCCATCAGATACCACACAATGTTGCGAGTAAACTCATTTAGTTCTTCCTACATCGCATTTATCCAGTCTGTTGATTGAAGAGCTTTAGTAACCTTTATTGGTTCGATCTGAGATAGGAAGCACGATATCAATGCAGTGCTTTGTCTGGTTCAAACAGGATTTCCAACATCATCGAGTATGGCTTCTTTAGGATGGTCTCTTATCCAGTTTGGCTTCTTTAGAGAGACGGCTTCAGCATGAGCTGCTTGATCTCAAGAAACTATAGGATGTTTCCCTTGAGGTGGTTCATTTCCATATTCTGGAGTTGTTTCTTCTTCCTCTTCAGAAACTCCTTCACCTTCTTGTTCTGGAACACTTTCATCTCCTTGTTCTGAAACAGTATTCTGAATATCAGTTGCCTTGCTAGTTGATTCTGCTTCTTTAGCATCTTCAAGGTTGACTTCCTTGGTTTCAGCTTTCTCTGCTTCTAAGACCGTTTTCTGTGCTTCAGGATGCTTCTCTTCACCTGAATCTTCAATGTTTGTGGACTTTAAGGCCTCAACGATGGCATTTGTATCATTAGCCTTCTTGGCTGCTTGGGGTTCAGCCGATGCAACTGGAGCCTCAGGGATATCATTCATAGATCTAGTCAGAGGAACTGTTTGATTATGATCAGGATCACTCTTTGGTTCCTCATTGACATCCTTGATCTCATGATTCCCTAGTTTTAGTTCTTGAAGTGTCCTGTACACTAAGGTAGCTTCATAAAAAACAACACGACATGTTATTTCCACAAGTTAGGTTGTCTGTTGAATACCCTATATCCCTTATATGAAGGATATCCATACTCAAGGAACACACTTTATCAGCCTTTTGGCTGAAGGTATTCAACTTGAACTTTCCATTATTGTGAATATAACATGGAGAACCTAAATCACGAAGATAAGCTATAGAAGGCTTACGACCATTGTAGATCTCGTAGGGTGTCTTGTGCAGCCGCGTGTTAAATGCGCTTCTATTCTGCATGTAGCAGGATGTCATCAAGGCTTCACCCCAGAATCCTTTTCCGAGGTCGGTGTTAGCCATCACTGCTTCTTTGAGTGTTCTGTTCCTTTGCTCAGCAAGACCATTTTGTTGAGGAGTTCTAGGACCAGACTTCTCATGTCCAATTCCAAATCAGCACAAAAGTCCATAAGAGGTCCATTGCAAAATCCTGTCCCATTGTCTGATCTTATCCTCTTGACCTTCACTCCTTTGTCATTCTAAAGATGTGTAATAAGTTCTGGTAACTGAACTTTGACTTCGTCCTTAGATTTGAGTAGCACCACCCATGTGTATCTTGAATAATCATCAACAACCACCAATGTGCATTTCCTTTTTCCGATTGTGGGTGGGGTGACTGGTCCAAACAGATCCATGTGAAGCAGTTCCAAGATTCTTTTTGTGCTCGCTGTGACTGGCCTGTTCTTGAAGGAGGTTTTCGTCTGTTTACCGAGCTGGCACGATTTACACACTCCTTCTTTCTGGAACTTCTTCTTTGGCAGTCCTTCAACTAGATTATGTTTCACCAAATGTCTAATCGAGTTGAAGTTCAGATGGCTAAGTCTCTTGTGCCACAACCAGTTTATTCCTTCTGAGGAACTGAGTGCCCTCGTTCTCCACTGGACCAATCTACAATGTATAGACCTCCTCTTCTGATCCCTCTGATTATGCTCTTATCCGTCACCTTGTCTATTATGTGGCATTTTGTTTCTTCAAATCTGACAATGTAGCCACTCTCACTTAGTTGACTTATACTGAGAAGATTGTGCTTCAGTTTGGTACCAAGGATACATTTTAAATGATAATTTCGTTGTGTTCCACGCATCCTTTTCCAATCACTTGACCCGTAGCCTTGTTCCCAAAACTAAATGATTCTCTCTCGTACATCTCAAGGTTCTTGATTAGATCATTTTCTCCTGTCATGTGATCTGAGCATCTGCTGTCTAAGATCCTTGTTCTTTTCTTCTTTCGGGGACTTGGTCTCTGCAACATAAAAAAATTATTTAGGTCCCCGTATCTTTTCGGGTCCTTAAAGGTCAGTCATGTGGATCCAACCTTTTGGTATCCACATTTATCTCACCCTTACAGTTCGTGAAACTAAATCACTTTTCTGTGATTTATCTACCTTTCTTCTAAAGAAGTGTGTGCTGTGTGAGTGTAGGTTATGTGCGACTGTAGTGTGTGAACTCTTCCTGAAACAACTGTTTCGAAAAGAGTCTCGAGAAACTGTTCTTGGGTGTGTAACCATCACAGTCTTTTGAGAGTATAATTGTCTTGACTCAGGCCTCGAATATATATCCTCCTATTCGGTTGACAACTGTGATAGAACTGTGATCTATCATGACTTCTCGGATTTCTATCCGGTTGTCGAACAAACTTCCTTGCAATATTTACATGTTGCTTAGTCATTCTGGTTGGTAAAACTGAATTCCTTGCATATGGGACACTGTGTTTGTCCAGTTTTGCGGAAGAGTTATTTCTCCTCTTGACAGTTGGTTTAGACAGTTTTCGAATTGTGTCACCATGCTGTCGAGGTGCCAGTTTAGGGTCAGATTTTGACCAGCATTTGGTCTTGACACCTTTCTTTACTAGTTCTTTGAGAATGTCCTTTCCTTTCCCAACCATATGACTTGGACTAAGATTTGCTTTGATAGGGCGCAATGGTGTTTTCTTAGTCCTAGATGTGGAAGCATGCTTACTCATAGATGTATCATGTTGGAATTCCGAAAAAACTGATTCCTCGTTTATCAGAGTAATGTTTTTGAACATTCAAAATTTCATCTAATTTCTTAGAACTCTTTTTGAAAGAACATTCACATTTGACAGGTTCGGTTTTCTTCAAGGAGTCACATTCTTTTGAAACATCTTCAAAGTCTTTATGAAGTTTTGAATGTTCCCCCTTGAGTTTTTCTAGTTCCTCACTGATTGAGCTCGTTCTTTCGATTTCATTGGGTAAAACTGAAATTTCTGATTTCAGTGAGGCATTTTCACTAATCACTTTATTTTTAATTTCATGATTTTTTTTGAATTCTTTGATAATATTTTTAAAATTGATGTCTTCAGAGCTTGAAGGACATGGTTCAGAACAATCATCAAGGTAAAAAGATGTACTAGATGAGGGCAGATTAGTTGTTACCCGAATTTCGCAGTTCGAGGTGCTTTCTTCTTCGTCATCGGTAGCGTCTCCATCAATTGCTGCCAGGAAAGCAAGTAGTGCTTCCTCATCTCCTTCATCCTCAGACGTGTAGTATCCATCATCATGATCGGGTACGTCTGGCACTTCAGTTCTTGTGAGCATCTCTTGGGCAACAGCTCTGGATGCTCTCTTCTCGAACACCTTCTTCAATCTGTTTCTCTCCTCCTGAGAGACTAGGGGGCATTCATACATCAGATGATATGGAGAGTTGCACTCATAACATGTGTGTGGCTCTCTCTCCGTGAACCTTTGCTCACTCGATTGTGTTTCATATTCCTTTCCTTTTGCCTTCTTTAGAAGAGTGGTCAGATTCCTCAGTTGCTCCTCCAGTTTGGCGACTGACAGCTCAGTTTCCTTCTTCTGAACTGTGTTGGAGGTGTTCTTTGTTGGTGAGGATTGATAGGCAGTTTTCTCGAATAAAACTGGCATTTTTGAACGCCTTTGGAAGTCTCTCTTTACGAAAAATGCTGCATCACCATCAGCTGCTGAATTTGGGGTTCGAACAGCTTCATTTCTATTCACCGTCTGGATGTCCCAATCATGGGCTTGAAGTTCGTCGAACGATTCTTTGGTGGACATTTTTGAGGGATCCATGGCCTTCAGGCTGGTGGTTTTAACGAACTAGTCTTCCTTTGGCAGCCTTGAAAGAATTTTGGCATTCATATCTGCCACTTTTTCTTCTCTTCCCAGGTTCTTCATCTCACTGACGATGGCATCAATTCTTGCATCCATCGATTTGATTGTCTCGCCTAGTAGCATCTGGAAGGATTCATATTTTTCCACGACTACTTGCTTCTTGTTGCGCTTCATTGCTTCTGTTCGTTTAGTGAGATTGTTGATCCAATCCCACAGTTCCTTGGCAGAGTTGTTATCTACGGCTGCGTCTTGGAGGGAATCTGGGAGGGATTGTATGATCATCTCCTGTGCGATGAAATTGACTCGGTGATGTTTCTTATCCTCAAATGTCCAGTCTTCCTTTGGTTTTTCTATGTACTCGATGCCGCCTGGATTTTCTCCTGTCGAAAGGATGACTTTGGGCATCTGAATCTTCATAGGTCCATTCTTCAGAACTTCATCCATCTCTGGATGTTGAGCTCTTAGTTGAATGAGACACTTCTTCTTCCAGACTTCAAACTTCTCTGGATTGTACTTGGAAAGACTAGGATAAGTCATCATTTTCTAAAAATAATCTGCTTGCTAAAACACACTATATAAATAGTTAGAGTACAAGAAAGTACGGATCCGGTCCTAAGCGACTCAAAATAGGACAGTCTAGAAAGATCGATCTGCGCTGATACCACTTGTTGGTCCCATATCAGAGTATGTGTAATGTGCAGCAGAAGTATTCAAACGGTTAAATGCACTCTAAATGTGAGCAGTTCAGTTTATAAATAATACATTTTTTGCTTAGCAGTTTTGAAAACACAGTTTATGTTAGCCAGCAGATTAGATTAACAGTTTTGCATGTACTAGCAGTCAATAGTTTATACGCTTCAACACTTACACTATAAGTGTTGAAGGTTTCAAGATATAGTTGAAAATTGTAAAGTGCGAGAGGTAATAAAACTGTAATCGACACAGGATATTTATAGTGGTTCAGAGCCTTAAGTCCTACGTCCACTCTTTGGATATCAGATTTGGTAATTCACTAAGTTAAGAAGATACAATCCTCACGATCTATAGCTAGTTTCTGTAGAAACCTCTGTCCACAGCACAATAGATCACTTGCCCAGGCAGTTGTACTTCACTCCTTCTTCAGTCCGTCGAAGGCTCTGCGTCTTCTCTGTGGACCGGCTCGAAATTGGACAGAGGACAAACCTCCCTTTTCCTTCTTTGGTAGGTTGGATGGTTGTGTTCTTCCCAGAACGTTCACTGGTCGGCAATTGCCCGTGATAACCTGTTCTTCCTTTGCAAGATCAGGCTGCTATGTTCTTATTTTGAAAGTAAGAACACCAAGATGATAGATTAAGTCAGCCGACTTAATCCTCGTGTACTCAAAGTCACACGGTGAATCTCCATAGATTCTGAGCGATGAATGCTTTGTGTTCAATAAATGAACCACGATATTAATGTCTTCTCGCTTGATAGCGTTTAATGCTTCAACTAGTAGTTTCAGCAGAGAGATAACGAATGTATAGGAGATTCAAATCTGCGAGTGTATTCAGATGAGCAGAGAGGTAATGGTTTTTATGTCTCTGTTGATCCCGCTATTTATAGGTGAGACACCAAAAAATAGCCGGTAGAGACATTGGTAAGGACGTCCAATCATAATCCATGCTCTTCTGAAAAGTTACTTGTCTTTCTGCTTTTTCTGCTACAACGTCCTGCTTTTCTGAGCAGTTCGTACTTGTTGTGTCAGACGTCAAACAACATTGTACGCCAGTCGCAGCCGAGTATCTGACTATCTTTTATCATGGACTTCTTTGAAGTTCTCCTACGACTTGTTCGACATCTTGTCATGCACACATTCCTTGACGCAAAACTGTCTTGGTCTGAAACTATGAGCGCCTCTCAATAGTTTCTCTGTGAAGACTGTGTCTACAATTTTTTGTGACCTTGCTTTGCTCGTCTTTGCCTTGTATGTTCGACAGTTTTCTTGTCTGAATGGTGTTTTCTTCAAAACTGTTCCATAGTTTTGATGGTTTCCTTCTTCCTAGACTATTACAACTCGATCATCCCATACAAGGATTACATGAGGTAATAACTCTAAGACGTAGACTTTGGTATATAGTTTTGACACATTAAAACATCAAATTAAGGTAGGATTTCTACATCAATACCTAGCACACTTCTTACTACCTCATTCCTGTTTGCCATTTGAATATCCCATTCATGGGCTTGGAGCTGGGCAAACACATCCTTTGTTGACATCTTCGACAAGTCTTTTTCTTTTAAGCTCATAGTATTTACAAACCAGTCTTTCTTTGACATCTTGGAGAGGATCTTCACGTTTAAATCTGCTATAGAATACTCTCTCCACAGGTTCTTTAGTTCACACACAATTTTACAATTTATTTCTTTTCAATTGATCTGTTTCCTGGCAAAGAGTGCCTAGGAAATCCCAAACCTATTTTGTCGTGTCATGCTCCAGTGCTTCGACAACTAGAGCCTCCAGTAGGAATTGAAGAATCATTTCCAGGGCCATAGCGTCCAGATAAGCACGGGCTTTATCTTCCGCGGTCCACTCAGCATAGAGTTTCTCGATTATCTTTGGTTCATCACCTCCTCTAAGTTGGGTGTTGACCTTGGTGATCTTGATGGGTCCATTAACAATAACATCCACCATTTTTGGATGGATGTTCTTTAATATGATGAGGGACCTCTTCCTCCATATGCTGGAATTTTCTGGAGTATACTTGGGAAGCTTTGTAATGTGAGCCATATTCTATAACCTGAGCTTGAACAAAAGAAACAAACGAGTGCAAGGAAAAGAGATCTTGTCCTAAGCGACTCAACACAACCTTGGTTCATGATACCACTTGTTGGTCCCAAAATCAGAGTGTGTAATATGCCGCAGAATAAGTTTGAATTGCACTAGTTCCCTGAAACTGATTGGAACTCAGTTTCGGGTTAATAAAAGTAAGTTTAGCTCACATAGAAGTTAAGTTAGTTTCATGGTTATACGCTTCAATACTTGACTAAGTATTGATGGTTTCAAAGTAAGTATGTGAAACTTAAATGCAGAAATGTAAAGTAAGCAAGTAAAGTGACACATGATATTATAGTGGTTCGGACTTAATATCCTACGTCCACTCTTTTGAACATAATCGGGAATCCACTAAGTTTTAGGTTACAAGCCTCCTTACGATCAATGGTCAGCTTATCGGAAACCTCTGTCCTTCGGTCGGCTGACATCACTCACCTAGGAACTCCATGCAAGCTGGCACTTCTTTAGGTTGAAGTGAGGACGCACCCCGAAACCTTCTTCCTGAATGGTTGGATGTTTTCTTGCTCTTCCCAGAACTAAGCTTGGTTGGTAGATACACGTGAGAATCAAAATCCCAGAGTAGGATAATGACTGCTGTGAATATAACTTAGAAAGTTATATTCACCAAGAAATAGCTTCAACTTTAAGCTATAGCCTTGTCCTTCGAACTACGTAGCACGGAATGATTAACTTGAGCTGGAAACTTAAGTCTCGTGTTAAGCACACAGAATATCAGAGAGCTTTGAGTCGAAGATTGACAGAGTGTTGGCTTAGCTTTTCACATAATTTAGATGTGTTCTCCATTCGAGATGCTGAACTATTTATAGGCAGCCTTGGCCGACACTTGAATTCTATCTGTTAGACACAAAATTCAAGTCATTAGAAACATAGATTGAACCATCCAATCACAGCCATTCTTCATAGGTATATTCTACTCTGAAAAGCTTTTCTTGCATTGTACTTCCTACCTATTCTTGTCAGACTAAGCTTCAGTCCGAGGAATCCCAGTATGAGACATGACTTTTACTTATCATTTATTTTTCTTTAAGACTGACTTCAATTTGCCTTGTGTTCCTCGTGCTATAGAAATAAAGGTCTCCATACTGACATTCCAAAGTCAGTATGGGCATCTCCTATACTGAATTCCCAAAGTCAGTATGGTAACCTCTATACTGATTCGCCAAGGTCAGTATAGGCCTTACCCATACTTAGAGATGCTAAGTTTCCAGAAACTAAGTTCCGACCTAACTAAGTTTCAAGCACGAACACTTCTTCTTCAAATCTCGAGCGTCTTCTTCGCTCGATCTTCAGTATCTAAGTTCTCTTACAACCCGAACGCTCCTACACAAGGATTACATTATAGAACTCTAGAAACTTAGTGCTAAAGTAAGTTTTGACATATCAAAACATAAAATTAAGGAGGGAACTAAAACTTAGTTCGTAACAGAATTTAATTTTTCTTCCAAAAGCGTATCGACCATAAAAAAACTCCATCCATTTGCTCCCAGATTGGTGCACCATCATTCGTTGAATTCAATCGAATTTAAGTAATTAGCATCACCAAATATTTTGATAAACCAATAAATACAAAATAACAAGAAGAAGAAAACTGGGGATGATATAGAAGACGAAGTGATAAACAGTATGAGACAAAAATGATGGGCAACACAGCATGAAGGCGACGATGGTGCAAGGCAAGATAGCAGCAACAATGGTGCAACAACGCAGTGGCAAGATTTGAGAAGGCAACGAGTGGTGTTTGGATGAGAACGGGGGAATGAGAGAAATTGATATACGATTGTCTGAAACTTTTTTTTATATGGTAAATATATCATGATCGATAATTAAGGAATCAGTTATAGAAATTCAAAAACTATCAATATTAATTTACTATAATGTCCTTTATTAAGATTTAAAATAAAAATAGAAACTAAGAATTCAAAGTAAAAGATAAAATCTCATCCATTTGATTTAAAAAATTAATGACTCAAATGTAGTCTTATCTCTCATCTGGGGTGGTTAACATATGCTTATAAATATATATATATAGGGAGTGGATCCTTTACTAAAAAGTTGTTTGTGTTAAAATGCTAATGATGCTTGATTAGTTAGTGTATTATGTGGTGCGCGTGTAATTTAACACACAAACCAGGTTAAATTTTCAATCCAAGGTCCTTTCGAATTCGCCCTATAGGATACTATTTACTTGTTAGGGAAGTGTTATAGCTAGGCAAATTAATATCGTTGAGTTTTTGTCTAAATTCCTAGTGCAAAATTGAAATAACTTCATCCATACTTCAATAAACAATCAACTTCATTATGCAGAAAATGTAAATTCAAACGATACTTCAATTTGTAGTAACAATGGTAGAACAAGTTTCACAAGTGCTCAAATGAGTAAGAATGGATGTTGATAAGAACTTAGGTGTGATCCACTTGAGTTGAACTATGATGCAAACATATTTAATTCCTAGAAGGATGGACTATTACCCTACACTAGTGATGCGGCTAAAAGTTCAATCAAATTAAACTCCTAGGTACTCAAGAATAAAATTTGTCAAATCCAGGTCCTTTTTCCCTTCGCCTGCTAGAATACTGGGATACTATAGCAAAGTCTAATAGCTAGGCAAGATAAAATCGTTGAGTGATTTCTATCAATCTAGACATTCAATTTAAACCTATACTAACAACATATAACAAACAATGAATTTAACCAACAATCAACACTCAACCAATTCTCTCCACACATTGGTAAACCAAGACAAACAAATACTCAAATGAAGTAGATATGATGTTGAAATAAACGTCGATGCAATCCAATTAGATTAATCATTGATGTAAACACATTTTAATCCCCAGGAGGTTGAGCAATCGACTCTAATTTTGCTAGCCACTTTCTACGGAGCGGTAGATGAATTAGAAATTGCAAACAACTACGTTATTAATTACTCGCTCCCTCCCAATCAACCGTCAATTATCGCCCTACAAACTCGCACCGCACATGGATTAGAACTAGTATTGTGAGATTATACACTTATCACGACGATTCCGTCCGCGTGTTGGCTGCAACGTTCACATCAACAACCTAAAGGCTGGCTATTACCTACACCTAATAGGTAAGAAACAAGCTCAAGTGCAAATCAATCCCTCAAAGAAAAGTAAACAAGCAATTATCAAACCTAGTCTTCATGCATCCTTGTTCAAATCAACATCCAAATTGAATTAGAGCAACATACCTCTCAATTGTAACAATACAAAGTTGAAATCAAATACATCCATTACAATTGATAAGTACAAAGTGAAATCTTCCCCAATTGGATTTGCTAGGTCTTGATCTACCCCCTTGGATCTTCAATTCTTTTCCAAGGATTGATGAATTAGCTCCTTAATACCTTGGGTGAGGTTTTGGAAGAGATGGAAATGGGAATCGTAGAGAGAATTTAGGAGGTGGTTATTCAAAATTATCAAAAGTTATGAATTGTTGTCAAAATAACTGTTTTCCCCCTTTTATAATGAGCAAACAGGGCCTCGGATCGCCCGAGCCAAAAATGGATTGCCCGGGATTCCTGGAAAATTGGAAAAACCCGCCAAGACAAATCCCAGTTCGGCTCGGCCGAGCCAAGGGTGGCTCGGCCGAGCCACCTCTCTGAAGAGTAGTGCTCGACCGAGCCAAAGGTTGCTCGACCGAGCCACCTTCCTGCAGGGCTTGGCTCGACCGAGCCAAGTTTGGCTCGGCCGAGCGAAGTCTCTGAAATCCCCCTGCACCCTTTCTGCACCGCTCAGTCGATCCTGCTTCCGTTTGACTCCTAGCTCGGGCAATTTTCATCCAAAACTCATCCAAAAGTGTTGTTTTATGCCCAAAACCTATCCTACACCATATGAAACACCAAAAACACGAAAACACAACAAAAACAAGCAGAATGCATATGATATGGGAGTAAAATGGACACAAACATGCACGCGCACACATCGAAAAATAGGTCATTTTACGCACATATCATAATCCCCCAAACTTGAACCTTTGATTGTCCTCAATCAAAACAAAGTAAAGCTATTAATCTACCCCATGCAATACCTCATAGCTCATCAAAATTATCTTAGCATGTTCAAGTAAAACGAGATTATCACCTAACTTTGTAACAAGGTTAATGCTAAGGACATGGACCACTCATCAAAAATGGATACAAGAAACGAACGCACTCCCTCACGTGTTTAGGGACGGTGAGATTCACTCAATCACAAGATATCGAGCTCGATTTCCATAGGCTTGCATCCATTCTCACCACTATACTAAAAAGAGTTAGTTTCTAGAATCAAAAAGGTCTTTTCACGGGTTGTAACGTGGCTAACTAAAAGGTGGGTTGTTTTGGGCCAAAGTGACTAAACTTCTCAATTTCCCAAAACCCCCAAACTTGTTATTTTTGAACCACTACAAACCCCGAGGCATTTTCATTTCACAACACACTTTTTTTCTTTTCTTTTCTCTTTTCTTTTCTTTTTCATCATTTTTCAAATGCACCATCATTCATTCATTTGTCGGTGCCCTCTTTTTTTTCTTTTTCAAACACTTACACCAAAAATTTCGTTGGTGCCACAACATTTTCTAGGATTCAAATCAATCCTTTATTTCATATCTTTCATGCCTCAACATTTCCGATCAATATAAATTCAATCAATTCCCAACCCAACTCTCATCACCGTATTCACCCTCATACACTCTTTCCCCCCAAACTTGATCCTAATTACATCAAAGAAGATTCACCAATAAAGCTCAATCACGGGGGTCAAAGATACGGAAGGCAAAATAATGATAACAACCACCTTATACTCCCGGTGTGAAAGGTAGGACTAAGAATCGATGGCCTAAGATCATTTTCTAGTTACACACTCCTGCCAATAGATAGAGAACGGATGCAAGTTCTAGATCTTGTACTCCCAATCTTGCCACTCACAAACAATAAAGATAGGACAATATCATGGCTCAAACCTCACAGCTTTTTGTCAAGTCCTATGCATTAACCACACACAAAACTCGACAATTCAAAAGTTAAACTTAAGACATGCTTCGACAACTAGATTCCGCCCTATCATTGGTTGAGATAAACATCCAACTTCACCAAGTAAATAATGATTCAAACCTCAAGTCTAGTTCGGGTTCATCACACACACAAGCACACAACATCCTAACCACAATCTACATGCCATAAAACAATGTAATGAATCTAGTTGGTAGAAGGAACGATGGAAAGCGTTACCCATCGGCACACACGATCAAACCGCTCTCCAAGACCTTATTTGTACCTACTAGATAAACACAAACACCGCCAAACACTTGAGCATAAAACAAACCAATAAAGCTCTCATATCCACCAAACTATCCACAAACCAAATATCAACAATGATAAGATCATATCCAATAGTTCTACCATTCAAACCAAACCAATAATCCAAACCACAAACCATGCATAATAGGAAGTATTCAATCATTCCAACTCATTAATGATTCTCTCCACAATCACAATCAAACAATCCTCAACCATATTCACTTCCAAAACCTCTTTCCACCATCATTCCACTATCCAAAATCTATACAAATAATTCATTTTTCCACTAGCTCCACCAAACATACCATCAAAATCAATGTTCAACAAACAAATCCATTCAACAAACTCAAACCCATGAAAATATCCATACATATCATCAAGATGAGCATAATCCAAAACATTCATCCAAGGTAGAACATCATTATAGGTACAACTAAATCGAATCAAATCCAATAAAGGGACAATATCCAACAACCTAAACTAATTGCAAGATAAAGGATAGGAGATGGAGAAGAAATAACCGAGGCACCGGCTACCGGCACATCCCCCCAAACTTAGTCAAGTGAGACTAAGTTTGCAAAAACGGTGGACGGTGCATCGTCACTCCTCTCGATCTTGTAGTTCCTCCTACAAACACAAAACCAAACAAACTAGGCATTTATTCAAAATCAAAGCAACAAAAAAAATTAAACAAAAGTAATAAAATTGGTTGGGTTGCCTCCCAACAAGCGCTTCCTTAACGTCAGTAGCTAGACGACCTTACCACATCACCCATTGTCAAAAACCTTGTGGGTTTTTAATACAACTTTTTCCCTTAATCTGCATTTACTTGGGAGCAATTTGTCCAAGGCAATTTTTCTTTCACCCCTATCATCTCTCCAAAGAGGATCGATCATCTTATTGAACTCGAATTGCATGAATGAGTGCTCCTTCTTTGAAGTGATCCTTAAGACATTCTCCAAACTAATCCCCACTTCAAGAAATTCATTGATCCATTCATCCAATACACTCACCATTCTCTCCTTAACCTTGCCTACTTCCAAAGTTGACATTCCCCGCTTCAACCTATCCTCATTCTCCTTGCTTATTGTCGGCTTTTCCTCTTCTATGAAATGTTCCAATTCCGGTATTGTTGGAATCTCTTCAAGTGAAGGCTCCTGTTGGGAAATCTGGCTAAGTTTCCTTTCCCTCAGTAGCACTCATAGAAATGATGTGATTTTGTTGTCTAGATCATAGTTTTGGTGCATCAAATCCTAAGTCCAACCAGCGTCAGTTTGTCTCTAGAATAGCTCTAGTCTCAAATGTAAAGTCCTGTTTAGGTCCTTTGAGTTGTAAGTCGTAGCTGATCAAGACTCATGCTGACACTGTTCATCAGCATGAGAATCTCTTACCTGGTGAAGGATTTCACCAGCCGACGACTGACAGACCCATGCTGACACTATTCATCAACATGGAGTCAAGAGCTAATGACTGGCTACTGTTCACCAGTTGGAAGGATTTCACCAGCAGGAGGCTGACAAATCCTACCAGCAGAATATGTGTTCTGGCTGACACTATTCACCAGCGGTGAAGCCACCAGTCATGGGAGATTCCAAGAAAGGGTTAACATCCAGACAAATTGGTAGACCTTGATTGTGCTAAGGAAAGTCACCAGCAGAGACTGCCAGCACAAGATCACCAGTATGTTCTACCAGTCGGAGGTTACCAGCAGAATTGAAGATTCACTCTCCCAGCATCTTAGAGACAAAAGGAAGATTCGTCTGAGGAATATACTGACAAAGTAAGACTTTAAGGAAGGATATCCTTAAAGTCTATCAGTTCAAGACACCAGTTGTGATTCCTCGTACTGACGAATAGAGCCGTTCTGACACAAAGAGGTCTGTGTCAGAAAAAGCGGACACAAGCATGGCACTTTCCGGAAATTCCTACCTGCCGCCGTCAGAAGGACATGCGAGGACAGAGACTTTTCCGGATGTGTCCAAACGGCTAGAATATTTGAATGGGATCCCTCAGCTATAAATACCTGGGATCCATCAACATTCAATGTTCTTGGCCAACTCTCCACCTACCGAAAGACTGAAATTTATTACGCTCAAGCAAGTAAAAGCTTACAACTTTCGAGGCCTCTCTAAAGGCTATCCGTGTGTTGATTTATTCAAACACGAGACTTCAAGCTTCCAGCTTGTAAGTTACAGACCTCACCTGGTGTTCTTTCTCTTTCTGAGGAAGAACATAGCAGCTCTAGAGCCAGCCAGCTCTTGAGTTATTACGGGCAGTTTGCCGTAGAGGATTTACGTTCTTGGGAGAACTCAACACCCAACCAGTCAGAGGAGGAGGTTGAAGTGACGTGCTCGCACTCCATCCATCTGACGAAGAGTTGAAGAAGGACAAGGACCGGGAGCGGTTGATCCAGTGGACTGGTAGACGGGGCATCTACCAGCTGGAGATAGATCGTAGGACTCTTTGTACCGAATTACTCTTATAGTGAATTTCCAGTGAGTCGACTGGAGAGTGGACGTAGATCAGTTGATCGAACCACTATAAAAATCCTTTGCCTTTATCTGCTTTCAGTATTTAATTTGTATTTGAAACCCAGCACTCAAGTGCTGGTGTATATCTGAAAACTGATAACTGTGCAAACTAGGCTTAAACTGTTCTAAGTGTTGAGCTATCAGCTGACCAGCCAGTCAGCCAGCCAGCTGAGCAACCAGCAGGACAGAGTGCAAGTTAGACTTATAAGTTCAATATTTCCGCTGCGTAACGTTATACACTCTGATAAACCGGGACCAACAGCTCCTCAATTCTTCCTCCTTCAATGTTCTTCACCATCTCCTCGGTGCCTTCCTTCACGAGTTCTTCTTGATGAACACCCATTATCTCTTCACTATTGATTTCTTCAGTTTCCTCATTTTCTTTGCCATCTCCTAACGTTTCCTTGGGTTTCATCTCTATACTCGCACTCTCATCCTTCTCCATACTTTCAAAAATTTGTGCCGGATCCTTGATATCTTCATTTACCTCATCAACTTGAAGTATTACTTCTCTTTCCTTTGCCGATTCATCTTCTTTCTTCACCTCCATCTCTTGCTTTTCTTCATGCTCTTTTCTTGATCTTTTCAACAAATTAAGTTTTTCTTGCATGAGCTCTATTTGACTCCTCCACAAATCACTCTCTTGAGATTCCTTAACAACATCTACCGTTTGAGAAGCTCTTTCCTCCTCCGGCCATTGGTTACTACATTCAAACATTTCCTCATACACGTCTCGGATAGGCATTTGCGGTCTTTGTCTTTGCATCATGAGGTCTCTCATCTCCTCCAATTGCCTTTGCACATTAATAAGTCTCTCCATGTTAGACACCTACAAGAGTCCAACAAAGGTAAGTCTCCAACAAAAACAAAAATCCGAAAGAAAACAAAATTAGAACAATTATCAAACAAATATTAGTAACAATATTCACATAAACAAAAACACAAACACCTAGCCTACAAGCTACATTTTTCCCCCAATATCTAGCAACCTACTAAATGAAGTCCCCGGCAACGGCGCCAAAACTTGATGCGGCTAAAAGTTCAAGCAAATTAAACTCTTAGCTACTCAAGAATAAAATTTGTCAAATCCAGGTCCTTCTTCCCTTCGCCCGCTAGAATACCGTGATACTATAGCAAAGTCTAATAGCTAGGCAAGATAAAATCATTGAGTGATTTCTATCAATCTAGACATTCAATTTAAACCTATACTAACAACATATAACAAACAATGAATTTAACCAACAATCAACATTCAATTAATTCTCTCCACACATTGGTAAACCAAGACAAACAAATACTCAAATGAAGTAGATAGGATGTTGAAATAAATGTAGATGCAATCCAATTAGATTAATCATTGATGTAAACACATTTTAATCCCTAGGAGGTTGAGTAATCGACTCTAATTTCGCTAGCCACTTGCTACGGATAACTAGCGGTAGATGAACTAGAAATTGCAAACAGCTACGTTATTAATTTCTAGCTCACTCCCAATCGACCGTCAATTATCGCCCTACAAACTAGCACCGCACATGGATTGGAACTAGAATTGTAAGATTATACACTTATCACGACGATTCCGTCCGCGTGTTGGCTGCAACGTTCACGTCAACTACCTAAAGGCTTGCTATTACCTACACCTAATAGGTAAGAAACAAGCTCAAGTGCAAATCAATCCCTAAAGGAAAGTAAACAAGCAATTATCAAACCTAGTCTTCATGCATCCTTGTTCAAATCAACATCCAAATTGAATTAGAGCAACATACATCTCAATTTTAACAATACAAAGTTGAAATCAAATACATCCATTACAATTGATAAGTACAAAGTGAAATCATCCCCAATTGGATTTGCTGGGTCTTGATCTACCTCCTTGGATCTTCAATTCTTCTCAAAGGATTGATGAATTAGCTCTTTGATACCTTAGGTGAGGTTTTGGAAGAGATGGAAATGGGAATCGTAGAGAAAATTTAGGAGGTGGTTATTCAAAATTATCAAAAGTTATGATTGTTGTCAAAATAACTGTTTTCCCCCCTTTATAATGAGCAAACAGGGCCTCGGATCGCCCGAGCCAAAAACATATCGCCCGGGATTGCTGGAAAACTGAAAAAACCCGCCAAGACAAATCCCGGTTCGGCTCGGCCGAGCCACCTCTCTGAAGAGCAGTGCTCGACTGAGCCACCTTCCTGCAGGGCTTAGCTCGGCCGAGCGAAGTCTCTGAAATCCCCCTGCACCCTTTCTGCACCGCTCGGTCGATCCTGCTTCCATTTGACTCCTAGCTCGGGCAATTTTCATCCAATACTCATCCAAAAGTGTTGTTTTATGCCCATAACCTATCCTATACTATACGAAACACGAAAACACAACAAAAACAAGCAGAATGCATATGATATGGGAGTAAAATGGACACAAACATGCACGCGCACACGTCGAAAAATAGGTCATTTTACGCACATATCAACTAGCCAACCCCCAGTCACGGTGAATTGACCATTGATGACACTAGGAACCTCAAGCAGCTACGTTATTGGATCCTAGACCACTCCTAACAACACGTAAATCATCATCCTATGCCCTATCTCCGCGCAGGGATTGGATTAAGGAACACAAGAACTCACACTATTCACGACACTCCTTTCCGAGTGTTGGCTGCGAAATTCGTATCAATTAACACCTAGATTGGCTATTATCTACACCTAGGTGCATGTGAACAAGCTCTAGTGTGATTCAATCTCAAATAGGAATGTAAACAAACATATCCAACCTAGTTTCTCACATCTTAATTCAAATCAACATCCAAGGAAATTTAGAATTACATACCTCCAATGTTCAACATTACAATATTCAATTTAAAACCAAACATTACAAGAGATAGGTTTGAATGAATTCTTCCCCTAAATTGAGCACTTTGATCTTGATCTACCGCCTTTGATCTTCAATTCCTCTCCAAGGATGGTGGAATAACTCTTGATCCTCTTGGATTGGGATGGAATTGTGATGGAAGATGGAAATTGAGGAGAAATCTAACTTGATCTAATGTAAAAATGGCAAAAGTCCCCTAAAATGTCGAATTTCCCCCTTTTATAGACGAGCAAACAGACGCTCGGATCGCCCGGGACAGTTTGAAAACCAAAAAAAATTGCTCAAATCATGATCTGGCTCGGCCAAGCCATCCCTCCGACCCTCCTGGCTTGGTCGAGCAAGGCAGGGTCGACCGAGCCTGGCCTTTGTCTGCCATGGCTCGGTCGAGCCCGGTTTGGCTCGGTCGGGGCTAACTCTCTGAAACCCGGCCTGCTTCTTCCCTCTGCTCCACTCGGTCGATCCTGTTTCCTTTTGACTCTCGGCTCGGGCAATTTTCCTCCAAAACTCAACCAAAAGTGTTGTTTTATGCTCAAAACTCACCTACACCATTCAAAACGCAAAAAACACGAAATACAACTAAAGAACAACAAAAACATATGATATGGGAGTAAAATGGACACAAACATGCACGCTCACACATCGAAATATAGGTCATTTTACGCACATATTATAATCCCCCAAACTTGAAACTTTGATTGTCCTCAATCAAAACAAAGTAAAGTCACCAATCCACCTCATGCAACACCTCATAGCTCATCAAGATAATCTTAGCATGTCCAAGTAAAACGAGATTATCACCTAATTTTGTGACAAAGTTCATGCTAAGGACATGAACCTCTCATCAAAATTGGATACAAGAAAAGAAAGCACTCCCTCACGTGTTTAGGGACGATGATATTCACTCAATCACAAGATATCGAGCTAGATTTCCATAAACTTGCATCCATTCTCACCACTATACTACAATGAGTTAGTTTCTAGAATAAAAAAGGTCTTTGAATGGGTTATAACGTGGCTAACTAAAAGGTGGGTGGTTTTGGGCCAAAGTGACTAAACTTCTCAATTTCCCAAAACCCCCCAAACTTTCTCTTCGAACCACTTCAAACCCGAGGCTTATTCAATTCAACACTCTTTTTTTTCTTTTCTTTTCTTTTAATTTCATCTCTTTTCTTTTCTTCTCTTTTTTATTTTATTTTCTAGCACCATCATTCATTCATTTCATGGGTGCCTCTTTTTTTTTTTCAAACACTTGCACCAAAAATTTGTTGGTGCCCCAATTTTCTAGGATTCAATCAATCCTTTATTCCATATCTTTCATGCCTCAACATTTTCAATCATCACAAATCCAATCAATTCCCAACCGAACTCACAACACCGTATTCACCCTCATACACTCTTTCTCCCCAAACTTGATCCTAATCATATCAAAGAAAATTCACCAATCAATCTCAATCACGGGGGTCAATGATACTAAAGGCAAATAAATGATAACAATCACCTTATACTCCCGGTGTATAAGGTAGGACTAAGAATTGATGGTCTAATATCATTTCCTAGTCACACACTCATGCCAATAGATAGAGAACAGATGCAAGTTCTAGATTTTGTACTCTCAATCTTGCCACTCACAATCGGTAAAGATATGACAATATCATAGCTCAAACCTCACAGCTTTTTGTCAAGTCCTATGCATTAACTAAACACAAAACTCGGCAATTCAAAAGGTAAACTTAAAACATGCTTCGAAAACTAGATTCTGCCCGATCATTGGTTGAGGTAAACATCAAACTTCACTAAGTAAATCATGAATAAATCTCAAGCCTCGTTTGGGTTCATCACACACACACAAGCACACAACAACCTACAAACAATCTACATGCAATGCAAAGCTAATTGGTACTTTCCACAAACTAATAATCAACAATAATGAGACAATATCCACTAGATCCACCATACACACGAAACCATTAGACAAATTCACAAACCATGCCAAATAGAAAGTATTAAATCATGCACGCTCGCTAATAATTACATCGAAGCATATCATATAATCATAAAAAAACCAAACATCCAATCCACATCCAACATTCAAATCCACGGCGAATCAAATATCATCATAATACAACCAATCGAAGATCAATTCAATTCAAACAAACTAATCTAGAAAGCAGAGTAAAGAGATAGAGGAGGAGAATGGACCAAGACACCGACTATCGGCAACTCCCCCCAAACTTAGTCAAGTGAGACTAAGTTTGCAAAAGGTAGGTGGTGTGTCATCACTCCTCTCGATCCTTCAAATGTCCCCCTAGCACATGTGAATCAAGTGATTAACAAACAAACAAGAAACAATATTAACACTATCTATGGGTGGGAAAAAATACCGAAATACCGATATACCGTACATATCGTATCGAAAAAATATCGAAAATACCAAAATCTTGATATACTGTCATTAACAGTACGGTATGATACCGTACCAAAAATCTACGGTACGGTAACGGTATGAGATTCTAAAATATAGGGTATACCGTCTACATACCGTACTGAATATATAAATAATATTTTTATTTTAAATAATATAATATTATTCATATATAATAGTATTTATCGTATATATTTATTTCAATAAATGTTCATAACTAATATTTTTATAATTTTAATTCTTTATTCTCCCTCGTTCAATTGGGTTAGAAGAAAATAATAATAAAAATAGTTTTAAAAAATAATAATAATAAATAGTATTTTAAAAAATATGGTTAGAAGAAAAAATAACAACAAAATTAGTAACTTTTTAAAGTTATTATCCTACATAATAAAGTATCCCACATTGATAAAGAATAAAACACACACAAATGAAAGCATCTATAAATGAGCAGCCATTTTGATATCCCACATCGGTTAGTTATCAAATACAAATGAATTGAGTCACCTATAAAATACATCTTTGTATAGCTAATTAGTGTTATTACCTAAACCATTAATTTGGTGGTAATCGGGACAAGGTTGCCGACCACATAGCTGGTGAGAAGTTGTCTTGGAACTCATTTTTTTAATTAAATAATAAATTTATTAATATTTATATAATATTTTAATTAATAATATTCGGTACGGTACGGTATACTGTTACGGTATATTACGGTATACCGTAAAATTTTGGTAAGGTACGATAACGGTATTCAGTTTATGTTATACCGGAACTTCGGTATACCAAACTTCGGTATACCGATAGTTACGGTACGATAACGGTATGAATTTTTTCATACCGTAAAGTTCAGTACGGTATACGGTACGACAAAAATTTTTCGGTATATCGTACCGTCCCACACCTATCTAGGAGAGGATTTAAAATAAATGAAAGAAAAACGGTTGGGTTGCCTCCCAACAAGCGCTTCCGTTTACGTCGGTAGTTAGACGACCTCACCATTCTCATGCATTATCAAAAATCTTGTGAATTTTTAATACACCTTTCCCCTTAATCAGCATTTAGTTGGAAGCAACTTTTCAAGGGAGATCTTTCTTGCTCCCCTCTCATCCTTCCAAGAAGGGTTGCATGTCTTTACAAACTCGACTATAAAAACTGGTGATTCCTTCTTTGATTTGATCTCCAAGTCCTCATACAAATGTATCCAAATTATATAAGTCTCGATTGTCCCTCATTTGGATTAATCATTAACTTCTCATCATCTCCTTTCCCGATCAAATCATACGATTTATCCACTATCTCTCCTAGGATCACCTCCTTTCCCCTCTTGTCTATCACTAATGAAGGAAAGATAAGCACCATATCACCACTTGGACCTCCCGATATAATTTCCTTATCATTTTGCTCTTCCTCATCTTGTTGTACCAAGGCCGGGACTTTTTGCAACTCCTCAAGAGAAGGTATCTCAAGAGCATCATTCTTTTCACATTCAATGACTTGCAACTCCTTCTTGGTGCCTTCATCCTCTTCACCTTCTTGGAGTAAAGCTTCTCTTTCCTTTGGTTCCTTTTCTTGAACCTCCACTATTTCTGTATCTTGAAATCTTACTTCCTTAAGCACCATTACCGCATCCTCACATTCACCTTCCATAATTCCATCAATCTCCTCACAATTTCCTTTGAGACCTATGTTCGTGTCAATTGGATGCTCTTCCACATGAGGCTTCTCACTCAACTTCTTCAAGAGTTCGGATAATTGCATTTTTAATTCCAAAAGGTTTCCTTTGAGCTTATCATGTCTCCTCTCCAAAGCTTCCCGAGATGATCTTAGTTCTCTAACTCTTTCATGGTCACGGCTACCCCATTCATCACAATGAACTCTTGTTATGGATGGATTCCAAGTTGGGTTTCGGCTTGCATATGAACTATGTGTAGAGTATCCATAACATGGGGAACGATACATGTTGTTTTGAAAATCACAATTCCCCCATTGATCTCCATATCCTTCATCTCTAAGCTCCACATCTTCATATCCCCAACTTGACTTCACAGTGCGGTTATGTCTCCTCTCTTCCATCCATGGGTAGCTACTATTCGACATTTCTTCAAATACCGACCGGAGTGGCCTCCGTGGTCTTTGTCTCTCCATCATCTTAGCTCTCATCTCATCTAATTCCTTTTGGAGATTGTTAAGCCTTTCCGAGTGAATTCCTCGATGATTCTCCATTTGACACCTACAAAAGTCAAACAAACTCAAAGTACCATTTTTACACTACCTATAACATAAACAAACACAAATTCTAATTAACAATCAACTCTCTACTAAACATATTTACAAACACCTAGCATACCACTCTCCAAACTTTCAATCCAAGGTCCTTTCGAATTCGCCCTATATGATACTATTTACTTGTTAGGGAAGTGTTATAGCTAGGCAAATTAATATCGTTGAGTTTTTGTCTAAATTCCTAGTGCAAAATTAAACTAACTTCATCCATACTTCAACAAACAATCAACTTCATTATGCATAAAATGTAAATTCAAACAATACTTTAATTTGTAGTAACAATGGTAGAACAAGTTTCACAAGTGCTCAAATGAGTAAGAACGAATGTTGATAAGAACTTAGGTGTGATCCACTTGAGTTGAACTATGATGCAAACATATTTAATTCCTAGAAGGATGGACTATTACCCTACACTAGCCAACTCCCAGTCACGGTGAATCGACTGTTGATGACACTAGGAACCTCAAACAGCTACGTTATTGGATCTTAGACCAATCTTAACAGCACGTAAATCATCATCCTATGCACTATCTCCGCACAGGGATTGGATCAAGGAACACAAGAACTCACACTATTCACGACACTCCTCTCTGCGTGTTGGCTGCAAAATTCGTATCAATTAACACCTAGATTGGCTATTACCTACACCTAGGTGCATGTGAACAAGCTCTAGTGTGTTTCAATCTCAAATAGGAAAGTAAACAAACATATCCAACCTAGTTTCTCACATCTTAATTCAAATCAACATCCAAGGAAATTTAGAATTCCATACCCCCAATGTTCAACATTACAATATTCAATTTAAAACCAAACATTACAAGAGATAGGTTTGAATGAATTCTTCCCCTAAATTGAGCACTTTGATCTTGATCTACCACCTTTGATCTTCAATTCCTCTCCAAGGATGGTGGAATAGCTCTTGATCCTCTTGGATTTGGATGGAATTGTGATGGAAGATGGAAAAAATTGAGGAGAAATCTAACTTGATCTAATGTAAAATGGCAAACGTCCCCTAAAATGTCAAATTTCCCCCTTTTATAGACAAGCAAACAAATCCTCGGATCGCCCGGGCCAAAATCGGATCGCCCGGGACAGTTTGAAAACCAGAAAAAACACTCAAATCACGATCTGGCTTGGCCGAACCATCCCTAGCTCGGCCGAGCCTGGCCTCTGAACCTCCTGGCTTGGTCGAGCAAGGCAGGGTCGGCCGAGCCTGGCCTCTGTCTGCCATGGCTCGGTCGAGCCCGGTCTGGCTCAGCCGGGCTAACTCTCTGAAACCCGACCTGCTCCTTCCCACTGCACCGCTCGGTCGATCCTGCTTCCTTTTGACTCTCAGCTCGGGCGATTTTCCTCCAAAACTCAACCAAAAGTGTTGTTTTATGCTCAAAACTCACCTACACCATTCAAAACACAAAAACACAACAAAAGAACAACAAAAACATATGTTATGGGAGTAAAATGGACACAAACATGCACGCTCACACATCGAAATATAGGTCATTTTACGCACATATCATAATGTTTGTTTAGTTATTATGTTATGCTTCATTGAATTGCATAACCACCCACATCATAATAAATAACTTTCAATCTAAAAAATTCAATCATGACCATTTGTCCATCAAAATCAAGGGTCTATGATTTATTCCTATTTAGTAAACTCTAATCTATTAGCATATCAACCATTCCCTCTCTCTCTATATATATATATAGAACTCCACTTACCATGAGAATATAAGAACCTATCTTGACCATCCAAATTGTGATCCAACGATCAATACTAAATAAATTCCGTCTACATTATAATGTAATAAAACATGCATTGAAGGGTAATTTTGTAATGTTTTTTTCTCTCCTCTAAAATCATCCTAAATCTTTAAATGAACATAACTCATTCGATTTAGATTATTTTTCCATGTATCATATATCAAATTAAAGGTAAATTTAATTATCTTTCAAAAAAGAATCCCTATTGCATATGTTTTGATTTAAAAATCATCGTAAAAAATAAAAATTAGTGATTATATGCATAATTCTCATAACAGTACACGAATTCTTATTAAATGAATGAAGTTGCACAATATAATGCAAGTTATATTATATAAAGCAGAATATGATAGATGAAATGCAATATGTTTTTTCCTGCAAGATCAACAAAAAAAAAATTCATTATTTTTGCATACTGTAGAAAATATTATAGTTGTTATAAAAGTTGATTATACATTACTTATTTTTAATTAGGGATGTCAATTTAGCTCGGAACCGACGAGTTGGCCCGAATAACCCGAGCTAAACACCGGGTTAGGGTTGAAAATTTCTTAACTGATAAGAAACTGGGCTAAATGGATTGCGGGTTAAACGGGCTGGACCCGCCGGGCTACGGGTTGGCCCGACGGGCCACTCCATTTTTAAAAAATATTAAAATATTTTCATATAATTAAATTATTAAATCTGGAAAAATAAATATAAACTATTTCATACTATACTTATTTTATATTTAGATGGAAGTATTTAAATAAATTTTATGTTACACAAATGATATACATATATTTTTACTACTAAGAAATATTATTTTAAATAAATAATTTAAAAGAATATTTAAGAAACAAATGATTTCTAAAATATTAATTGTTATTTTAAATAAATTAAATTCTTAGAATGGTTTAGATTCACAAACTTATAAAATTATTTAGTAAAACTCTATCTTGTTAAATATATACTTATTATAGTTTACTTTATGCCATAGCAAATTATTTAACATAATTGTGAGACCTCATCAAATTTTTATCATATGATATAATTTAGAATCCGAGTTTAACACAACGGTGTCAAAGATACAGTAAACCAAAGGTTTGACACTAAAAAGTTTAAGTTTTAAACACATGCAAAATCAAAAGAGTTTGACATAGCGGAATTAATTTTCCGAAGGTTTATAAATCATAAACCCTCGAGAGCCACACGGCAAATAGTTTTCACTTATCAAAACAAGGTTTTTACAAGTGAAGAACAAAATACTAAACAAGATAGAAATTTTCCTAAGTTCACTCCTTAGTAAAATTCCTACGAAAGCAATCAAACACAAAAACCACACGCTACAACCCAATTACTCCTCCACCGTAGGATTCACTCTCCGGAGATGGATTCCACAACTCGATTGTATTCTTCGTGTGCTTGATGAATGATTGGAGAAACGATTCAGCCTAGAGAACTCGTATGAATGTGTGTCTAACCGCTGATCCGCACGTCTCTAGTCTTCTTCGTCTTCTATTTATTTGTCTTGGAGCACTCGAACACGTCTTCCACTACTTGGCAATGAATCGTGTCTTCTTCCACGTCTTTACCTGTTCATACACCAAAAATGAACTCCCACTAACTCATGTGGGTGTTAGATAAAGATGTAGAGGTGCTCCCTATTATTTAGGAACTAGAATAACAACCTAGAATAGTAATATAAAGTATATAATTAATAAGATATAATTAATAAACATAATATATCCGAAACCTAATAAATAGGACCTGTTAAAACGTCATTAAACAGATAAATATAAGTTTCCTATAAAATAGGAATTAGTTGCAACAAACAGATTAGAAACTTTGACATTGAGGAGTCAAAGTTGAGCAAATAAGGTTTGACATGCGAATGTCAAAGTTAGACAGTAAAGATAAGATTAACTTCAACCTGTCAAAGCGAGGTAAGTTTGACAACCGTGTGTCAAACTTACTTATTCGCACTTCACATGATATAAATAAATTATTATTATTATTATTATTATTATTATTATTATTATTATTATTATTATATATTACAATATTCTTTTGTAATTAATATATTTAATTTATTTATTTAATATAATATTATTGGAGTTGTACAATTAAATAAAATGATTATTTAATTTATCTAATGTCTTAATATACAATATTTTATGTTAGTATTCAATTATAAAAATAATTACTTATATATAATTATTTATATTAATAAAATAATAAATATTTAAGCTTAATAAAAAATAAAAATAAAAAAATCTTAATTTAGTCAGCCCGACGGGCCAGCCCGAAAATCGGTGGGTTAGGGTTAGGGTTGAAAATTTCCAACCCGACAAAAGTTACGACCCATTTAACCCGGACCGATTAACTCGCAACCCGATAAGGCTAGCCCGAAACCCGACAGGTTGGCCCGTTTGACATCTCTATTTTTTAATTATGTATTTTTTTGTTATATTATATAAATATATATTACTCCCTCCGTCCCATATTATTAGTCTCAAATGGAAAAGACACAGAAATCAATGTATGTGAGTGTAGTGAAATTAATAATTTATTGGTGAGTGTGAAAAAAGTTACCATTTTAGGAAATTAGACTAATAAATGGGACAAACCAAAAATATAAGTGAGACTAATAAAATGGGACAGAGGGAGTATTATGTTATGTAATGCATGTTTATTAGGTATATAATGAATGTTTGTTAGGTATATAATGCATTTCGAGGTCTAAATAATGCGGTCCACGGAGTATCGATACAGCTTAAAATTGAAGTTCACACGATAAGCATTCAAATATTCATTCTAACAATGATTTTAAATAGTTTGATGCACGAATAAGAATTTATATATGACAAGAATCTTTGAGAAAATTAATAATAGATATGTTTCAATCTTAAAGACTAGAGAGTTTTCCTTATTTATAATTCTCCATATTAACTAAGATATTTTCCATATCAATTTTGATATGAGTATCTTATATTTATTTCATATAATTATATTTTTCTCTCGCTTAAAATTATAAATATCATAATTCTCTTAATTTAAGATTATTTTTTAATGTACCAAAATAATATGATTTTATTATTTTTAAACTAAATCTCTATTGCACATGTTTAATTGGAGTAAACTATATAACTAATGAAAATTATTAATCTTATTCACAAATCAAATAACTTATGTATTATAATGAAAGTAAAATATTTTTACTCTAAAATAAAAGTGATATACTGTAGTTCCAATTAAAAAATCATCGTAAAAATAAAAATTAGTTAATATATGCATAATTCTTGTAATAGTACACGAATTCTTATATAATAAATGCAGTTGCACAATATAATGCATGAAGTTATAGTATATAATGTAGAATATGATAGATAAAATGCAAAATATTTTTTTCCAGCAAAATCATCATTCATCATTATATTTGCACATGTTATGTATTACATAGTAATAACATATGCATTATAATTAAAGTAATATAATTTATCTCTAAAATAAAGTAATACCATATATAATGCAGTAAGTAATAGCACATAATGATAGTAATATTGTTCTAAAATAAGAGTTATACCATATTATAATGCAGGAGATGTTTGTTAGGTATAAAATGAATGTTAGGTTAATTCGTGTTTCCTAGGTATCTAATGCATGTTTCTAATGCATATAATGCATGTTTGATTGATATATAATGCATGTCGAGGTTGAATATGCAAAAAAAATCTTAAATAAGTACAAAATGATAAAAATACCATGTAATGCAGATATTTTGAGATAAAATGACCAAAAATTCTGATAAAATCTTGAACGTACATTTATCAAAATCTGACTCGTATCTTGGCTTGGCGACCCGGAAGGCATTGCGATGTTTTATCACTTGCAACCGGTGATTTGCAGCTATGGCGTGGTTATTTTCCTCTTTTCGCCTATTTTTCCGCAAGAGATCTAAGCCTCCATTTGCTTAGTTTTTCATTTTTAATTGTCTTTTATGGATTGTAATTTCACTTTCTTGGCCTTTGAACATTACAACACTCGTGTTTCCGTAGTTTTTTATGTTTTTGTTACTATTATTATAAGAGGGAAAATTTGAAATAGCAAAAATTATAAAGGAAAAGCAATGTATAGCAACTCTTATGAAAAACTTCACAAAATAGCAAAAGTAGACTTTTTTAGGTTAAAATGTCTTAATCACAACATCACTTCTCTTGATTTGTGTGAAATGTATAACAACTTCATTGTTTATAAATATTTTTTACACAACTCATTTATTTTATTAATTTTCAGATAAGTGCAAATAATTAAATATAATATTTATTGTTCAATATTTTAAATTCGGCTGGAAATGTAAATCCAGTTGGAACTCGAATAAATTCGGCTGGAAGTAGGGTTTTAAATATATTAAATCAGATTTGGCAAAATCGGAAAAAATATATTGAATAAATCATTGGACTGATTAAATATAATAATCCGGTCGGAAGTGAAAATGAAATTCGGCTGGAAATGTGTGAACCAGCTGGAAGTCGATTAAAATCCGGATGGAAGTCGAATTTAAAATATATTAAATCTAGATTTAATTATACAATTTTTTATTGAAATTGGGCTGGAAGTGGAACAATCCAGCTGAAAGTCGATTAAATTGAGATGGAAGTCGAATAAATCCGGATGGAAGTCGAATTTAAAATATATTAAATCAAGATTTAATTAAATAAATTTTTATTGCAATTGGGCTGGAAGTAGAACAATCCAGCTGGAAGTCGATTAAATTGAGATGGAAGTCGAATAAATCCGGATGGAAATCTGATTAAAATATATTAAATCCACATTTAATTGTAATAATCTTTATTGAAATTGGGCTGAAAGTAGAATGATTCAGCTGGAAGTCGAATAATCCAGCTGGAAATCGGACAATCCGGATGGAATTTCCGTTATGTTTACTTCCATCCCTTTTCACATCTAATTCATCCTAACCTAAAAATTGGGCGTGAAATACACAAAGGGGCAGGATCTCGAATATGCTTGGCACGTCGGTTTGAACTACCACCCAAATGACTGCACGCGAACAACCGGCGAACCGCACACGACCCACCGACGAACTGCACACGAACCAACCTCAAAATGTCGACTGCAAAGGTATCTCGCGACATTTTATTCTCTTTTTTTTAAAAAAAAAATATGAATTGAACTCGGGCATATGATATCAGCGTTGTTTTTTTATTATTGAATTTAGTCTGTTTTATTTTTATTGAATTGGTAGGTTTATGTTAGTTTTGAATATGATGATATCTATTTCCCTGTTTTTTATGTTTGAACCATGCATATTTTTTCCCTGGTTTTGATGTTTTTTTTATTGAATTAGTGTGTTATTTTATTGAATTAGTTTTGGTTTTGATATGCTACAGGGTGAATTTATTCGATATGAAATGAATGGATGCAAACCTAAGACTAATTTATTTTATAAATGTAAGGTCCTAGAGACCATTAGGAAGACATTGTTTGATATAGGACAATAGGAGTTGGTTAATGATTTTTGGGCAGGGGTGTTTGGACATTTGTTGGATTGGTCGGACAATGGGCTTAGTTCGTCTTTATCATTAATTGAATTATTAAGTCATGAGATTAAGTCAAATAATCCTGAGTTGTTAAGGATTAGAGTCTGTGGACAAGATATCAAGTTTTCACAGAGTGAATTCGCCCTTAATACCGGTTTGAGCTTTGGAACAACTCATTTTGATCCTACTGCACGCCATGATTTAGAGTCTAGTACTGTATTCCGAGTCTTTTGCGGAGTTCAAATCCTAAGTAGTAAAGAACTTTTGGAGAGGTTTGAACATAAAAAGGTTGATTGTACCCATAGGTTATTATACCTCAGGGTGACCAATATATTAACATTTTGGTTTTTTGCAAAAGGATATACAGAAAAAAGGAAAATAGAAAAGTGGTTGTATTTATTAAGTGAGGATCTTGATGAATGGAACCAATTTTCATGGGGTACATATGCATACAAAGCATTCTTGTATTACAAAATGCATATACTCAATACTCGGATTCAACTTGAGAAAAAAACCCTTCATCTTCCTTTCCCCTTTTGGGTACTACATGTATGAAATTGTCACCATTTTGTAACATTATTTTGTGATTAATGTTTGATCAAAATAATTTTTTTATAATGTTGTTAGGTTTGGGCCTATGAGGTCATTCCTCAGTTGGAGCAGGCTGGTGCCCGATTAGTTGGAGTTACTTTTGAATTCCATTTTTGAAAAGCTCGAAGACTGATCACTAAATTTATTTAACAGTGACTTAGCAAAGCTAATAGTATAGTGGCAAATAAAATTATTGAATCCCAGGGGAAAGAAGTAACGAAAAACCTTAAGTACTAAATCAGAAGTTCTCAAAATAGTGGTTAGGAAAAATCAAATTTTTGGTTTTGTTTATTTCGAAAATCGTAATGCTTGCAAATTGAAATCAAATAGAAAAATAAAATACTTTTGATGAAACGATTATGAGAAGTACAGATTCCAGGGATATCTACTTATCAAGTTGGATGAATGAATTGATTAGTTCCAAATTTAATTCCTCTTCGTAGTGAACCATCAGAAAAAGTATCATGAACTTCTTTGTTGGACAATTCATAAAGTAGATTAATTAATTACCTATCTCCGCTCGGTCTCAAGATGAACTAATTAACTCCATAATTCTACGGATCTATTCCTATAACTTATCTCCTTCAGTTACGACAAGAAATCAAATTATATTGTGAAAATATCTTTCCATTGAAAACCATTACAATTACGTCTCAAGTAATCAACTAATTAATCCTAAAATGTGGCCAGCAAACTCAAGATTATGAATAAACACAGATTTCACAAACTACGAAGGGAAAGGGAAAATAATTCAATAATCAAACATGCATACAATGATAGTTCGAAACCCTAAAATCTGAAAAGGAAGTTAGTTACACATATTCATAGTAATATTCATCATAGAAAAATAAAACCTGAATTGCATAAAAACTTGGGTCTGAATGTCTTCCAACAAAATTCTGTCTTCAAACATAAACTCTAAAACTCTTGGAAATCTTCTAAATTCTTCAACACTAAAATCTCTTAATTGCTCTACTGATTTCCACCCTTAAATTCGAACTTTACATGGCTATTTGTAATAATAAAAGATGTATCAAACATCATCTCGGATTAGATATGTCTCTATCTTCAAATCAGGTCCAGATTAGGAAATCAAGCAGTCGCGTCGATCGTTGGAGATCAGCATCGATCAACGCCCTTGAAACACCCTCGTCGATCAACGCACACCTTGCGTCGATCGACGTGAGCTTTGTTTCCGCAGCTTCCGTCGATCTCTCCTTCTTCTCGTCGATCGCTCCACCTAGATGTCTGCGTCAATCGACGTGCCCTGGCGTCGATTGACGTAGACCTGGAACTTCAAGCACTTTTTCAATTCTTTCTTGTTTTCGACTAAAAACCTGCATGATTCACCAAACACGATATTATGAGCACAAAAGCCAATCCATGCACGATAAAGACACTAAAAACAGTCTGAATATCACTCAATCAATCAAAGAACAACTAGATAAGTTGGTAAAAACACTAACTTATCAACTCCCCCAAACTTAAACCATTGATCGTCCTCGATCAATTCACAGAAAAGAAATCGAATCAAATGCAGATACAAGTGTGCAATGCCTCACAAGCTTCTTTTGCAATCTAAGTATCACTTATTCACATAAATCATGCAATCCAAACAATTTCTCATTGTTAAATTATTGAGGAGGAACCTCACCGGGCAGTGTTTGCACTCATCGCTCAACCAAGTAACGGGTTTGTGATTCACTCATTCAAGGTTTTAGTTTACCTCACCATAGGTTTGACAAATTTCTCATCTCTCCACTGCTTGTTAGTGTGGCTTTTCAGGGAATCAAAAAGGTCTTAATTTGGTTGTAATGTGGCTTACCTAAAAGGTGGGATATTTTTGGCTAAGTGACTCAAAATATTGCAATTAAACTCAAAGGCCTTAGCATATCATAACCACATACTTCTCATCTCATGCACAATCCTGTTCCTTCCTTTTCATAATTTTCAGGGTCCCTTAGAACTTGTTTCAAACTTTTGTGAACTACAACATATGAGTTTTTCTCATTTTTCTCTTCTCTTTTCTTTCTTTTTCTCCAATGTTCACTTTTTCTTAATTTACCCATGGGAACCCCTATTTTTGCACACGGCCTCATATCACAATCCCACAATTCACACCATCTGATAAATCACAATCCTCTTATTCATCAACCGTTCTAATCAAAGAAATATTTATTCAAGGCTCAAAGGGGCTACAAGTAGGGGTGTAATCGAACCGAGTCGAGTCGATTAGTGTTGAGCTCAAGTTTGACTCGTTTAGTTTCGAGTCAAGCTTCAAGCTTTTTTATAGAATACTTTGATGTTCACGAACTTTGTCGAGCTTTTATCGAGCCTAAACGAACTTTCTAAATTTAGAATATATTTAAGATTTTCATTATTATTTTGAAAATCATTATTAAGATTGTCGAGCTTTTATCGCGACACAACAGCAGCGCACGGGCGCGGCACAACAGCAGCGCGCGGTCGGCCGTCGACAGTGGCTGTCGTCGGCTGCTGCTTTCCCGTCGCGGTGGCTTGTGTTTTTGTGGTTTGTGAAATCCTGTGTAGACCCTAGGGTTTGCATTAGGGTTAGGGCAAATCATCAGATCACAAAGCCCTGAAAATTCGGAAGATTTGGTGTATCCAGATTTGAAGGCCCTTGAAGATTTGGAAGATTTGAAAAAATTTGGATTTATCCAAATTAATTCAAAATTCAAATTTGTAATAGATAGATATTATTTTCTATTTTGTGGGGCCACGAGGAATTTTTGTTTGCCTTAATTATCCTCCTATGATATGTGATTTATTTATGTGCGCAATTTAAGCACGTGTAGATAATAGGAAAATCATGTTTTACTGCTTTTATTATTTACAGTTTTTCCAAGCATGCTTATGTGATTAATTTCTTTTGTTGGATTATATTTTGGGAATTTTTGGGCTTGTTTAATTACATGCAAAAATTTGGAAAATATAATAACAAGGAAATTATGTGTGCGCATAAAGAAACCTTTTAAAAGAAAAATACTAAGCAGAATTTTTAATTAAAATCAATAGACCTCCACAAAGCGGTCCTAGGCTGTAAGTGTATCTCTCGTTCTAGTAAACGTCTACGAGTATAGCTTGCTAGTTCCCGGAGGTGCATGGGTACGGTTATTGGGATTTCTAGACAAACAATTTAAATCATGTGAATAGTGGGAGGGCTTTGCGTAAACGTCTACGAGTGTAGCTTGCGTAGACCTCTTTCACAAGTATTCTAGGATTGATTTAAATTATAGATAACAAAAGCTTTAAGGGATGTGCGGTATGGTTACGTGCCATGCTAAACTGTCTCTTTTTGCCGGAGTTAAATTTGTGGTTAATTGCTTAGAAGCATCTTAGAATATAATGCAAGAATTGCATCCCTGTTCTTGAGAGGTGGCTTGGTCTAAGGTTTTCACTAATTATTAATTTCTAGTGTCAAAAGCATCCTGACATGGTAGTGAAATTAAATGGATTGGGGCTTAAAACCCGCAGTTCTGGTTGAGGGTGACATCGTAAACGTCTACGAGTGTAGCTTGCGGTGGGAACTCTTGGGCAATTAGTGGAAAATATTTGTATTTGATTTATTAAAAGGTTTTCAATGCATTTGTTTTCGAAGTTCAACATGTATGTTCTTATTTAAGATTCTTTATTGTTTCAGATATGTCTATGTCTAATGTGATCAACATTCTCGCACAAAACACTCTAACTGGTCCAAACTTCCTGGAATGGAAACGCAATCTTGAATACCTCCTGATTGCAGAAGAACATATGTTCGTTCTGCAAGTACTTCGTCCCGAAGTGCCAAATGCTGAATCCAGTCAACTGGATATAGACTTTTATAACAAGTGGGAGAAATCGAACAATGTAGTCAAGTGTTACATGATGACCACTATGTCGAAAGTCTTGCAGCAGCAGCATCAGCACCATAGGGATGCCTATGACATTATGCAAAGTCTGGAGGCGACCTATGGGGAAACTGATAGAGCCGTCAGGTTCAATCTCATGAGAGAAATCGTGAGTAAGAAAATGACTGATGGCACCTCAGTGAGAGAGCACGTACTTACCATGACTCACCTCATGGATGAACTGACAGTGCATGTTGTCATGAACAAGAAAGAGTATACTCTTAACGAGTTACTCAATGACTTGATGGCAGCTGAATCGGTCATGAACCCTCAGAAGGTTACCTTGGCCACTTCTGGTAATCTCTCTGCTGTACCGAAAAGTATGAAGAGGAAGAAAGGGATTAAGAAGTGGGCCAAGAAAACACCTGTGAAGGATGGTAAGGCTGGGAAAAAGCCTAAGGTGGCGACTGAAAGGGACAGGTGCTTCAGGTGTGGTAAGAAAGGACACTGGAGGAAAGATTGTCAAGCCAACAAAGATAGACAAGGAATGCCATTTTGCATGTATAACTGTAAGCATGATTAGAGTTAGTTGTTGCTCTTCTAGAGCTGTAAGCACTGACTTGTTGATCATGTTGTTGTACTTTGCAGGGGACCGTGCCGACAAGGCTGGTGAGTGATGGCAAGAAGATACCAAACTGGATGAAGGCAACGTTTTATGACGGAGCTTCATGGAGTTTTCTTTTCCTTATGTTTTGATGAATTAAAGTACATTTGAGAATTTATTTGTGGGCCGTGGTTTATCGGCAGGACAAATTTCATCAACTTTTATGGATATTTGTTATTTATGATTTTTTCATTGGTAATAACAATGTTGTCCATTATGGTATGTTGATTTACAATCTCTATGTTGCTTTGATCAAATTTGTCCTTAAGTATTGCATGTAATTCATCCGTAATTGATAATCATATGAAGAGAAAACTTACTTCTTCTGATGAGGATCTAACATATCTCTAGCACTTGAGACTGGGTCACATCAGCTTGAAGCGGATTCAGAGACTTGCAGATGACGGTACATTGGACTTAGTCCGGGCTGTACCTTATCAAGTCTGCGAATCCTGCATCGAGGGCAAGATGTCAACTAGGGCTTTCAAGGCTAGTCAGTCTCGAGTAGAGGAAGTGTTGGAATTGATCCATTCTGACTTATGTGGACCGATGTCCACGCAGGCTCGTGGAGGGTACGAGTACTTCGTCACTTTCATTGACGATTACTTAAGGTACGAATCCGTTTACCTGCTTCGCTACAAGTCTGAATGCTTTGAGAAATTCAAAGAGTTCAAGGCTGAAGTAGAAAAGAAGGTCGGGAAAACTATCAAGTCACTGCGTTCTGACCACGGTGGTGAATACCTCGGTAACGAGTTCCTGCAATATTTGTCAGAAAATGGGATTACATCCCAGTGGACTGCACCGGGTACTCCCCAGCAAAACGGTGTAGCTGAAAGAAGAAATAGGACTCTTCTAGAGATGGTAAGATCAATGATGAGTTATGCAAACTTACCAATTTCATTTTGGGGCTACGCATTGGAAACATCAGCTTACGTGCTTAATGTGGTGCCTTCTAAATCAGTTCCTAAGACACCTTCTGAGCTCTTCCTTGGTCGCAAACCTAGTTTGTGCAAGTTTAGAGTATGGGGATGTCCGGCACACGTACTGTCGAAGGAATCTGATAAGTTAGAAAGCAGGTCAAAAGTAATGTTGTTCATAGGGTATCCCAGGCAAACGAAAGGTGGTTACTTTTACTGTCCTGAGAGTCAAAGAGTCGTTGATAGCACCAACGCTAGATTCTTGTAGGATGAGTAACTGAGTAATCACAGGTCAAGGAGTGATATCGTTCTTCAAGAAATTGAGAACGATAATGCAATTCCAAGGGAAGGGGAACGTGTAGATGTAGGTGCTCCTGTGAGAGGTACAGCACCACAGACACGTTCTTCAGTGCAAGGTGAAGGACCACAAGTCACTGCACCTACTACTGACACGGCACCGATGCCTCGTCGTAGTGGGAGAGTTATTTTCCAGCCAGAAAGGTACATGTTCGTGGGTGAGTCTTCGGACTTGAGCCTGGAAGATGGACATGAGGACTCTGACCCACTGACTTACGAAGAGGCAGTGCAGGACAAGGATGTCGCCATGGATTCTGAAATTGAATCCATAACTGCTATGGATGTATACCAGAAGACTGATTTGCCGGATGGCTTTAGGGCCATAGGGTGCAAATGGGTATACAAAAGAAAGAAAGGGGCGGATGGAAAGACCACGGCTTTTAAAGCCAGGCTGGTGGCAAAGGGTTATAGTCAGAAAAAGGGCATTGACTATGACAAAACCTTTTCACCCATAGCCATGCTAAATCCATCCGGATACTCCTTGCCATAGCTGCGCATATGGACCTCGAGATCTGGCAGATGGATGTCAAAACCGCTTTTCTAAATGGTTACCTTAAAGAAGGTAGGGATATCTATATGCAGCAACCCGAGGGTTACATAAGCAAGGGTGAAGAACATCTTGTTTGCAAAGTTGGAAAATGAAAGTTGTGTTTACCGACTTTGTGTCAGTGGGAGCGTGGTCTTCCCTGCACTTTACGTTGATGACATACTCCTATTTGGAAACAACGAGGGAGTGATGTCCGAAATCAAAGTTTGGTTATCGGAACAGTTCCAAATGAAGGATCTGGGAGAAGCTGGCTACATTCTTGGGATTAAGGTCTTACGAGATCGTAAGAGAAGGATGTTGAGCTTCTCCCAGGCATCCTATGTGGATACTGTGATAGCCCGGTTCAGCATGCAACTCACAAAGAAAGGCTTGCTACCTTTCAGACATGGCGTTCGTCTTTTTGGTGGGCAGTGTCCTCAGACACAGCGGGAGAAAGACGAGATTAGTCTTGTACCATACGCTTCGGCTGTGGGTAGTCTCATGTATGTGATGCTGTGTACCAGGCCAGATATTTGTTATGCCGTTGGCATGGTAGCAAGATATCAGGCTAACCCTAGACAGGCGCACTGGACTGCTGTAAAGCATATCCTCAAGTATTTGAAAAGAACTAGGAATTTCTGCCTAGTTTATCAAAGTGAGGATTTGTGCCCTGTGGGTTATACAGACTCGGATTTCCAAGGGGACCAGGATGAGAAGAACTCGACCTCAGGATATGTGTTTACCCTGGGAGGTGGAGCTGTATCTTGGAGGAGCTCAAAGCAGAAATGCATTGCTGACTCCACCATGGAGGCAGAATATGTCGCCGCCTCCGATGCCTCGAAAGAGGGGGTGTGGCTCCGGAACTATATTTTAGAGTTGGGCGTGATCCCGAGTTTGCCGAGGAGCATCACAATTTATTGTGATGACTCTGGTGCAGTGGCAAACTCAAAGGAACCGCGGTCTCACAGGGCAAGCAAACACATAGAGAGAAAGTACCATATCATACGAGAAATCGTATCGAGGGGCGATGTGCTGATTAAGAAGATTGACACGGCTGACAATCTTGCTGATCCGTTTACAAAGAGCTTGGCACAGAAAGTTTACGAAAGACATATTCGTGAGCCTTTGCGGAAGTGGGAACCTGTCCCCAGTGGACATCCGCAAAGACCAGCCTGCCTCTCGTGGTGAAAGCATCAACATCCAAACCAGATGCTCGGTGCCAAGTCTGATGGGTTTTGTATACTGAAAGCATTTATTACAATGAGTATACAATGGTTTATTTCTCCTATCTGTTAACAATCTTACATGTATGAACAATGGTATCCTCTTATCTCACCGATAGAGACGATCATACGGCGTGTTGTAGATCGCAGAAGACAGTATGATCACTTGACCTAGTGAGACATAAACTTGATCACAACCGAGACAGCGTATGAGGATACGTTTGTTCGGATGGCTGCGGCATTGTCGGAATAAGTAGTCTGTCTTGGTTACTTGACATGCTGGTACGCAGAGGTGGTGTATTGATGGACCTCAGTGAGATGTATTCGTCTGCCTGACATCAGTTAATAAAAGATCTCGTTATATTGATTGAGTCCAAACCCTAACGAAGGTTCAGGGGTTTGCACAGGTTGACTGTTGCTTTGACTTGCCATGGTGGAGAGCCTAAGTAACGAGCTCGTATATCCGCATCTTTGGTAACAGCAGTTCGTGTAGTACCGCCTGAGACTTAATTAGGTAACCATATCCGAGTAATAGGATGGGGACATTACCTGAGGAGCTCAATAACATTCATTGTGCCAAAGTCCTGCAGGCTGATTATGTTCAGGCACGAGTGATAAGGTTTGAGTGGTACTACACAGGAATTGTAAGATATTAATTAATTGTAGTTAGAGCTGTCAGAGGCTCCGATTAATTAATGGATGTCCGGTAACCTTAAATATGGGGATTCTCAATTAATGCAGCCCGTTCTCATAACGTGGTAATAAAGGGGTAGGTCAGTATTAATTTTGTGGTGAAAAAGAATTAATATTAATTAATTAATTGTGTCCTGGGTTGTGGACATGGGAATTAATTAATTTATAGGCTCACTTTATTATTTGCATTAGTTTCCAGGTCTGGCCCAATTAAATATGCTGAATTGAGCCCAAAATGGCCCATTAGGGTTTTCAACCCTAGGTCTATAAATAGACAGCTCTCTCTCATAAGTTGTAACACAGTTGAAACATACTAAACCTAGAGAGAGAGGGAGGCGCCGATTTTGGGAGAAGAGGGAGGAGAATTTCGATTTTGGTCTTGCTCAGAATACAGATCTACGGAGTCCTCACCAGTAGTAGATCTGAAGAGCATTGGGACACAACCCTGAAGATCTGATCTGGAGAACAGATTTCTTTGTTTCTTCCCTCTTCTTTTTTGATTTTAATCTAGAAATTAGATCTCTAATTTTTGTTTCTGCAGATTTAATCGGATCGCTTAGTTGAATTGAGATTTGGAATTCAAACGCGAAAGATCGGTTCATACTCGACGGAGTTACGGTAAACCCTAAATCCACAAATCTTTGTATTAAATTCATAGGAGCATGCTAGGGTTTTGAGAATTGAAATTATGAGCAATATCCATAAATCGATCCGGTTCAAATTGGTTTTGGTGATTCGGTTCACGGGAAAACCCTACAAAGTCCTCGGCTGTCATCCTCAATAGCAGCAATGTTGGTCAAGTCGATCCCCATGTGCTCCGCAATCGGGGTAATCAATCCCCCGCTCCAAATGTTGCCCTTGGAGGCCTTGATTTGATGCCTCCAGTGGTCCATGACCAATGCCGCGAAGCTGAACTCATCTCCCGTCAGCATGCAGTAGATGGCGTACAGCTCCTCCAATCTCGCCTTGGTGCTTTCATGTCGGCCGGTGATAGACACCCCTAAGCACATCTGAAGATAGCGGAACACGGGGTTGTCGATGGAAGATGCTTTAAAATTTCCCAAGTCAAACTCTCGTAAATCCTCCTTTGCTTCAGCTGCAATTTGGCTCCAAAATCGAGCAATGTCAAAACTCGGGGGAAGAAAATCATCCCCCCTTTTCGGACTCCCCAAATGCCTTCAAGCACATCCCTCGGCATCTCATAATGTTCATTCCGAAGTTGGAAGGAGATGGTGGTAGGCTCCGACTCTGGTTGAACCTCGTAGACATGGAGTGAGGCAAGAAATTCCAGCACAAGCGATGGGTATGTCGGCCACAGCGCTGTCATCCATGCACTCCAATCGACTTTCTCCAATAGGGCCTCCACATCAGCTCGAATCCTAGCCTGTCCATCGTCTCAGGGCATGGGTAAAGTGTCTGCCGGACTGTGAACTCTGAGCTTATGAATTTTCTGTATCATTTTTCTGCAGCCCGGTTGGCAAAGGTGGGTCGAAAGTCCATAATGAACTGCAAGGGTAGTAGGAAAAATGTCAATACTCATCACTGTACTTCACAAAATTTCCCACACATTACTACAACAAAAATTTGCAATTATCCACAAAATGCATCTACCCAAGCAAAATTGGTTCGACATTCATGCAATTCATACCCCAATCTAGCCCATCCTTAATCGAGAGAATTTTACCCCAAAATGGCAGGTATAGAAAATCACCCCCAATCGAAATTATCCCCAAACAAGAAAAAGTCATATTCAATCAAATCCAAAGCTACACATTCACCAAAAAGCAAGTATATCGACTAGAAAAACTACCCATATCGAATAATCATGATGAGTTGCAACGAAATCGACAAAAAGGCAACAATTGAGACTAGGGCTCCAAAGTTCAATTTTAATCAAAATCATGCTCAAATCATTCAAAACACATGAAGTAATCGAAGTGGAAGGATCTAGAATACATACCTGTGGTGTAGCGGCGAAGTTACGGAGAAAAAATTTTGAGGCGGCTGTTTTCGGAGAAAAAAAGGAGTCGTGCGTGTGAGTTTGTGAGGAAAAAATGACAGGAAATGGGTTTAAAACCCGTCTCTGTCGTGCCTCAGAAAATCTCACGTCGATCGACGAAGGCCCCTCATCGATCGACGCGGACAAAAAACTCTCGTCAATCGATGCAGAAGGATATCAATTGACGTGGCCAGGAAACACACATCGATCGATGCCAAATGGCAGCGATCGACGTGGCCCCGACAGAGCACTGGAATAAAAAACAAAAGTTCAAAAAATTTACTGAAAATGCTAAATCCTAATGACTCAACTAGACTGAATTAAAATAACTAAAGTAAAGAAAGCAGTAAACTGTTGGGTTACCTCCCAACCAGTGCTTGGTTTTATGTCGCTAGCTCGACAATACCTGGACTTTCATGGGAGATTCAAGTAGTACTTCTCCACCGCTCCGACTTGGAGTGGGGTGTAGTACGGTTTAAGGTTCTGCCCGTTCACTTTGAAGTTTTTCCCATCTTGGCCAGCTAGTTCAACTACACCGTTCAGAAATTGACAGATTACGGTGTATGGTCCGGCCCACTTTGATTATAATTTCCCAGGCATGACGCGAAGACGGGATTTGAAGAGGAGGACTTTGTCACCTGACTGAAACACATGTGAGCGAATCCCCTTGTCGTGAAACCTCTTTGCTCGTGTTTTGTAAATGACATTGTTCTCGTAGGCTTCATCCCTAAAGTCTTCCAGCTCGTTCAATGCCATGGCTCGCTCTTCTCCAGCCGTCTTCCAATCCAGATTCAATTCTTTAACTGCTCTCCAAGCTTTGTGCTCCATCGCAACGGGCAGGTGACAGGACTTCCTAATGGGCGTTTTGTAGGCGGTGCGGTATGCCCATAATGCCTCAACAAGTATTGCCGCGAAATCCTTTCTTTATTTCACCATTTTCTCCAAAATTTGCTTGATTTCATGATTGGACAACTCCGTCAGCCCGTTCCCTTGAGGGTGATATGGGGTGGTGACGCGATGCTTGACTCCGTACCTCGCAAGAAGAGAAGCAAGCCATTTGTTGCCGAAATGGGATCCCCCATTGTTCACCAAGGCTCTTGGCATCCCAAATCTCGTTATGAGCTTTTGCAAGAACTTGATGACGACTTTGGAGTCGTTGGTGACTGTTGGAATAGCTTCGACCCATCGGGACACGTAGTCCACTGCCAGTAGAATATATTAGAACCCTTGGGATGGCGGAAAAGTTCCCATGAAGTCGATCCCCCAAACATCAAAGATTTCAAATTCAATAACCGGAGTCTGTGGCATCTCATCCCTCCGCGAGATGTTACCAGTCCTCTGGCAACGATCAAAGCTCGTAATCCACCCACGGCAGATCTCGTGGATGGAAGGCCAATAGAATCCGCTTGCAAGAATTTTGAATGACGTCCGGTTGGCTGAATGATGACCGCCACTAGGAGATGAATGGCAGGCTTCAAAGATTTGTTGCCACTCGGACTGGGGCACACAACGGTAAATGACTCCATCAGCACATCTACGCCAAAGGTATGGATCTTCCCAATAATAGAATCTGACGTCGTGTAGAAACTTCTTCTTTGCATATGGAGAAGAGTCCGGAGGAAGTACGCCGCCGACCAAGTTGTTGGAAAAATCCGCATACCACGGTGTTTTGGACTCATACCTCTCTTTCAAATCCCTAAGAGCATAGATCTGTTCGTTGGGGAACGTCTCTCGGATCCTCATCTGCTGATCATCCCCTTCAACTGGTGGCTCGAGTCTTGAAAAGTGGTCGGCGATCACATTCTCGCTCCTTTTTCTGTAATTGATCTCCAAATCAAACTCTTGCAGCAACAATATCCACCAGATCAATCTAGGCTTGACATTTTGCTTCGCGAACAGATATTTGATGACTGCATGGTCAGTGTAGACAATCGTCTTTGAACCTATCAGATACGACTAGAACTTGTCAAATGCATACACAACCGCGAGCATTTCCTTCTCTGTAGTGGTGTAATTGCATTAGGCCGGATTCATGCTCTTGCTGGCGTAGTGAATCACATGGAAAAGTCTTCCTTTCAGTTGCCCCAAGACTGCCCCAACAGATTAGTCACTGGCATCGCACATCAATGTGAATGGCTCCCCAATCTGGCGAGGTCAAGACCGGTGCAGTCACTAGTGCCTCTTTCAGTCTCTCAAAGGCCTTCAAGCACTCGTCATCAAAAACGAAGGAAACATCCTTCTCCAGCAAGTTGCACAAGGGCCGAGATACCTTTGAGAAGTCTTTGATGAACCTCCTATAGAATCCAGCGTGGCCTAGAAAACTTTGGACTGCTTTGACACTTGTTGGTGGTGGCATCTTTTCAATGGCTATCACTTTGGCTTGGTCTACTTCTTGTCCTTCAGCTGATACTCGATATCCCAACACAACTCCCTCTCACACCATGAACTAGCATTTCTCCCAATTGAGGCATAGGTTTGTCTTGGTGCATCTCTCAAGTACAGTGGCTAGATTCTGCAAACAAATTTCAAATGAGCTACCGAAAACTGAGAAATCATCCATAAATACCTCAATGACATCACCGATCAAGTCGTGGAAGATTGCCATCATGCATCTCTGGAAGGTTGCCGGTGCATTGCATAGTCCAAAGGGCATCCGTCGGTAGGCGAACACTCCGTATGGACAGGTGAATACAGTCTTGTGCTGGTCTTCTGGCGCCACAACTATCTGGTTGTACCCTGAGTAACCATCAAGAAAGCAATAAAAAGGGTAACCAGATAATCTATCAAGCATTTGATTAATCAAAGGAAGAGGAAAGTGATCCTTGCACGTGGCATTGTTTAAGGCTCGGTAGTCAATGCAAAATCGCCATCCCGTGATCGATCTTGTCGCAACTTCCTCTCCATCATCATTCTTCACTATTTGCATCCCCCCTTTCTTAGCTACGACTTGTGTAGGGCTCACCCACTTGCTATCAGAAATCGGATGTATCATGCCATGGTCTAGGAGTTTGAGAACCTCCTTCTTTACGGCTTCTTGCGTGATGGGATTCAGTCGTCGTTGTGCTTGTCTCTTTGGTGTGGCGTCCTCTTCAAGGATGATTTTGTGCATGCAGAGCGAAGGGTTGATCCCCTTGATTTCCCCCAAAGTCCATCCGATGGCGGACTTGTATTTCCGTAGAACTTGCAGTAGTTTATCTAACTCCCCCTGTGTAAGATGGGGCAGAAACAATAATAGGGTAAGTGTCATTAGAACCCAAAAATGCGTACCTGAGATGTGCCGGAAGCGTCTTGAGTTCTAGAATCGGTGGATCAGAGCTGGATGACGGCTTTCTCAGGTCTGCGTCGATCGACAAAGGTATCACGTGGATTGATGTGGACTTTGCAGCGGCGTTGATCGACGAGCAGGTGGCATCGATCGACGTGTGCTTTCCCCCATCTTTTTCTGGTTTGTTCTGGTAGTAATGGCTAGGTAGTCGTTCTCTTTTGGTTTCTTTTTCCCGAGTTATCTCCTCGAGCACATCCAGTTCCATGACCAGATCCAAGATCTCCTCGCCTGCCTCGTCCAGATTTGTTGACGAGAATAGCGAGTGTCACAAGCACTTCTACAGAAAGTCCGGCTCACTTTTGAGGGAAGCAAAGGGAGAAGACATTACCGGTTTGAAGCAGTCGATCATGTGGCATTCCTCCTGGTAGCTTCCATCGTTGTGCTTCTGCATTGCTTTATAGATCGAGAATGTGACTGACTCGTTGTTCATCCGGAGTGTTAGTTTGTTGTCTCGAATGTCGATCAATGCCCCTCCGGACTTCAAAAATGGTCTTCCAAGGATCAGAGGAATATTCTGATCTTCTTCCATGTCGAGCACCACGAAATTGCCTAGAATGATGAAATCTTTTACCTTCACCAGCACATCTTCCATGATGCCTCTCGGGTAAGACACTGATTGATCAGCCATCTGAAGTGAGATTGTTGTAGGCTTGATGTTTCCGATCTTCAACCGTTTGAATATTGAAAGTGGCATCAGGTTGATTGATGCACCTGAATCACAGAGAACTTTCCCAAAGGTCTCCCCTCCGATGATGCAAGAGATTGTGAAGGAGCCCGGGTCCTCCCTTTTGATTGGCATCTTCTTTTGAATTATGGCGCTGCATTCTTCGAACAGGTTGACCGTCTCATGCTCCAAGAAGGGTCTTTTCTGAGAGACCATGTCTTTCAGAAACTTGATATATTTGGGCATCTCTTGCAGGGCTTCGACCAATGGAATGTTGATATGCACTTTCTTCATAGTTTCCAAGAAGTATGCATACCTCTCATTCATCTTTGTCTTGGCAAACTGCTGCGGATATGGCATAGGAGGTTTCTTCAGTGGCGAAATCGGAGTGAACGTCGATCGACGTGGATCCATGTCGGTCGACGTGGCCTTTGGTGCTGCGTCGATTGACGGAGACCTCGTATCGGTCGACGGGGCTGCGTATGCGATGGCTTCTTCTTCCTGCTCGGCTTCTTTCCCTGCCTGCTTTGGCCCTTCATACGATTTGCCCCCTCTCAGAGTTATTGCATTCACTTGGTTCCTCTGATTTTGATTCTTGGGGTTGACCTGAGTGTTGCTCGGGAGTTGTCCCGACTTGTGTTGAGCTCCGAGGGCATCAACAATCTGACTGACCTAGTTTTCTATAATCTGCACATGCTTCTGCACCTGATCAACCTTAGTGTTCACACCCGAGATTTCTTGCTCCAGCTTGGCTACCTTATCAGTGGAGTCTTGCATGAAATTGGCTAGAATCTCCTCGAAATTAGGCTTCTTCTTCTCCACTACGACTCCATCTTGTACGGCAAATCCCCGTGGTGGCTGCTCCGCAGCTTAAGGGTTTGCGTAGGAAAATCTAGGGTGATTCCTCGCATGATTATAAGTATAAGGCTGGTTATGCTGTTGATTGTGTTGCTGATATCCTCCTCGGTAGTTATTTTGATAACCACCCCTTTGGAAGAAGTTTACCTCCGCACCATCCCCCTCAGGTGGAGCTTGCACTGTCTCTATTGCAGCAATTGTTTTCTATTGCTTCTGTGCAGCGAACTCTTCCTTTAGCTTTTTCAACTCGGTTGCCAAATCAGGTTGTTCGGCAATTTTCTCCACCACTTTTTCGACCGCTTTCACAGGTCAAGTTCGACTTGAGGACCACCGTTGAGTGTTGTTGGCCATCTTCTGGAAGAATTCCATGGCCTTCTTTCCGCTTTTCGTCATGATTGTGTCTCCTAGTGTTGTGTCCACCAACTTGACAGTCTTATCATTGAGTCCCTCGTAGAATGCTTCTGCCTGTTCTCCTGGTAGAAAGCCATGTCCGGGGCAAGATCTCACTAGCTCTTTGAACCGCTCCCATGCCTTACTGAAGCTGTCATCGGGTCTTTGAGCGAATCTGATGATTTCCTTCCTTCTCTGCCTGATGACATTTGGAGGGAAGAAATTTTCCATGAATTCATTCCGCAGTTCAGTCCATGTACTAATACTTTCTTTATCCAGTACAGTGAACCATGATTTTGCCTTATCCCACAGAGAGAATGCGAACAGACGCATTCGGAAGGCACTCTTGATGACTCCTCCGATTTAGACAGTACTGCAGAGCATAAGAAACTTATCCAGATGTGCGTAAGGATCCTCAGTGGCTCTTCCTCCGAATTGGTTTTGCTGCACCAATCCGGTCTTCAGCTCAAAGTTGTTGGCATTGATTCCAACTCTGAAGTCTGTCTCCCTGAACAAGGTTTATATCGGTTCTGTATAGCCTCCTCTTATTCCTCATCATCAGATTCCTCTGGCTGATTTGGGTTGTTATCCTCTTCATTATCGGGATTGTCCTCAAACATTGGGTTGCGGCGAAGATCCCTATTATTCTGATTGTTCCTCTCGAAGTCTCTTTCCATATTTAGTTGTTGGAGTTGTGCCCTCATGGCTTGGACTTCTTGGAGAAGCACAACTTGCTCCTCTGCAGTTCGCATTGGTGGAGGTGGTTGAACAATTGGCGGTGGTACGTTATCGTCCATCGCTTGATTACTCTAGCTTTCCTAAGCACGCTTATTCCTTCGGATCTTTCTGCAAGCGGCTTCAATGTCCGGGTAATAATAGAGTGGGTCCTTTCCTTTAGCTCTCGTACTCATGCACTACCTGTACAGCAAAGGAGGTAGTGAGGTAAGACTAAAAATAAAACGAAACGAACTGAATTTGAAAAGCTGAAATTCTGAAAACACTATGGTGTCGATCGATAGTTATTAGCGTCGATCGATGGTTATTAGCGTCGATTGACGTGGAAGTGATAACTGCATCGATCGACGTGGAAGTGATAACTGCATCAATCGACGTGGGTGTCATGTTGATCGACGTGAACAACAAAAGTATGAAAATTCAAAGAAAAGTACAAAAATTACAGCCTAAATCAGTACTTCGATTACATAATTAATAGTAAGATTATTTCTATTCAATCCCCTGGAACGGCGCCAAAATTTGATCACTAAAATTATTTAACAGTGACTTAGCAAAGCTAATAGTATAGTGGCAAATAAAATTATCGAATCCCAGGGGAAAAAAGTAACGAAAAACCTTAAGTACTAAATCAGAAGTTCTCAAAATACTGGTTAGGAAAAATCAAATTTTGGGTTTTGTTTATTTCGAAAATTGTAATGCTTGCAAATTAAAATCAAACAGAAAAATAAAATACTTTTGATGAAACTATTATGAGAATTACAGATTCCATGGATATCTATTTATCAAGTATGACATGGATGAATGAATTGATTAGTTCCCATTTAATTCATCTTCGTAGTGAAACATCAGAAAAAGTATCATGAACTTCTTTGTTGGACAATTCATAAAATAGATTAATTAATTACCTATCTCCGCTCGGTCTCAAGATGAACTAATTAACTCCATAATTCTACGGATCTATTCCTATAACTTATCTCCTTCAGTTACGATAAGAAATCAAATTATATTGTGAAAATCTCTTTCCATTGAAAACCATTACAGTTACGTCTCAAGTAATCAACAAATTAATCCTAAGATGTGGCCAGCAAACTCAAGATTATGAATAAACATAGATTTCACAAACTACGAAGGGAAAGGGAAAATAATTCAATTAATCAAATATGCATACAATGATAGTTCGAAACCCTAGAATCTGAAAAGGAAGTTAGTTACACATATTCATAGTAATATTCATCATAGAAAAATAAAACCTGAATTACATAAAAACTTGGGTCTGAATGTCTTCCCACAAAATTCTGTCTTCAAACATAAACTCTAAAACTCTTGGAAATCTTCTAAATTCTTAAACTCTAAAATCTCTTTAATTGCTCTACTGATTTCCACCCTTAAATTCGAACTTTACATGGCTATTTATAATAATGAAAGATGTATCAAACAAAATCTAGGATTAGATATGTCTCTATCTTCAAATCAGGTTCAGATTAGTAAATCCCGTAGTCGCGTCGATCGTTGGAGATCAGCGTCGATCGACGCCCTTGAAACACTCTCCTCGATCGATGCACACCTTACATCGATCGACGTGAGCTTTGTTTTTGCAGCTTCCGTCGATCTCTCCTTCCTCTCGTCGATCGCTCCACCCAGATGTCTGCGTCGATCGACGTGCCCTGGCGTCGATCGACGTAGACCTGGAACTTCGAGCACTTTTCTGATTCTTCCTTGTTTTCGACTAAAAACCTGCATGATTCACCAAACACGATATTACGAGCACAAAAGCCAATCCTTGCACGAAAAAGACACTAAAACAGTCTGAACATCACTCAATCAGTCAAAGAACAAGTAGATAAGTTGGTAAAAACACTAACTTATCAAAGACATATACACATATTTAACTATGGAATAAATATATTTGTTTGTTCAGGCCCTCAACATAAAGCTCATTTCAAATAACAAGCATGTCTTTGCTACTTGTAACCCCGATGAAGTTCGCATTGTAAGCCCGAGATTCCAGGTGAGAACTCATTTATTTACATTAAATGTTGTAATTATTTACATGTAGATGTTATTTAACAGTTTAATTTTGTTTATGAAATGTCGATGTTATTTAACAAGTCATATCCAGTAAGTCTGGCTTCTCGAGCAAAAGCACCCACTGTTTCGGAAGAATTGCTACGCTTCATTAAAGGAGAAGATAGTACATGTTCTCGGTCTTGGTTCAATGCCTCTGTGGTAAGTGATTGTGCAATTTATTGTTCTAGCATGCTTTTAAATTCTTATAACAATTATTTTTTTTCTGCTAATTATGCCATTTTCTGTTGGAGAACACTGGTTGACATTGAGGATCAACCTATTTACTTGGAGTTGCTTCATATATGATGTTATAGTATCTTCTCAAGGTGCAGTTGCAAGGAGATATAGATGTGATGCACTAAGGCGCATAACGGGATAATAACCTGTACAAATATTTGAACGATGGCAAATTCTGGGATCATAACAAGCATGGTTTGCAACCGTGCAAGGAGAAGATAGCGGTGGACTTTGCCAAAGGCTTCAAAGCTAATGACATGTTCAGTGAAGTTGTGTATTCATGCATGTTCATCGACCAATTAATTTGTGGGTGACCGAATATACCTTGGGCTGAAAGGGAAGGGTGCCGGGAAATATATAGGTTGTATATGGCTCATTGCATTTTTGATTTGTCTTTTGAAGAGTGATGTACATTTTGTTGGATAATGTAATGTTTTGAATTGTTTGGTTAATGTTATTTCACATTTTAATTTTGTATATGAAATGTAGATGTTATATGAATGTTTGGAAATTTTTGGAATTGTATGAGTATTTGGATTGTTGGAATTTTTGGAATTGTTTGAATGTTTGGAAATGTTGGAATGGTTCGAATATTTGGATTCTTTAAAAAATTTGGATTTTTTGGTTTGGTTAAATTGAGCGGGATTTTGTATTTTTGGTGCTTGAAAAATGAAGCTATTTCCTGCCCAAATTGAAGCAAATTCGTGCTTTGAATGCTCGAAATTGCCTATTTCCATACATTTTGGACGAATTCCGGCCCAATTGGCAGACTTCCTTCCCATTTTCGACGAGTTCCGGCCCAATTGCTCTACTTCCTACACAATTGCTCAATTTAGTATTAAACCATAAAAGGCTAAATTGCGAAGGAACTCGCTAATTTGGGATAGACCTCGGTCAAATTAGCAAGAACTCATCCCAATTGGGAAGGAACTCGCTAATTTTGGATAGACCTCGGAAAAATAGCAAGAATTCATCTGAATTGGGAAGGAACTCGCTAATTTCGCATAGACCTCCGCCAATTAAGCTGGATTTCAATCTTTTTTTGTAAAAATTGGGGAAGAATTCGGTCATACTTGTATTTCATTAACATATCACATCACTCTTGCATTTACACATGAATGTTTGTGCCAATTTCTCTTTTCAGTCAATAAATACTCAAGTAATTCATTTTCACGTGAAAGTGAAACTCTGCAAAGATGCTCAAATAATTCATGCATGCCACTACACATTTGTCGACCAACTTGAGAATATTTTTTAAAAAAATTTCAAATCATTTACTAGTCCATTATATATAAGGGAGAATTTGTATACTTCAAATTCTCTTCATTTCATTCCAAAAATATTCCAACTACAAATGGCCTTTCTCTTTCTCTTTCTCTTTCTCTTTATTCCACTCATCCGATTTAATTTTGCGCAAAGAGACCGTGCAGTTGTCCGATTGGAAGAGGATTTTTCCTACGTCATACAGACCGGAAGAGGAGTTTTCCTACGTCACATGGAGAAGGTGTCCTCGATCCATTCCATCCGTAGTCTTTGTCCTTCTCCCGAAACTACAAATGGGGCAAGTGATCACCTGATGGTTCCAGTACCTCAGCATTAGCTTCTCCATTATGGGAAAAGAGATGAAAGCTAAAGATTAGTGAGCAGCTAAATGGTTGCAATTTCGGAAGCAAAACTGGTGGCCACCGAGAAACAAAATCGATGGCCACCGAAAAGCAATTTTAGTGCTCACTAATTAATATATTTAAATGGCGAAAGAGATGAAGGAGATCGAGCTTCACCGCAATCTCCTTCGTTGTTTCTCCGACTACAACATCCTTCTGAAATAGTGATTGTAATTTAGTTCTCTGTAATATTGTAGCAAAATGTGAATCAAAGAGATGAAATTTCTTGTATTTTAGGCATGTTGTCAATAATATTCTTGTTTTTACGAAATGTTATAACAAATTATTAGACAAAAAAATATTTAATTATTTTTATGCTAATTAAAATTGGAGAAAATAATTAAACAATATCTAATTGCAATTATTTAATAATCTTATAGAAGAATTGGCCTTTAAGAGAAATTTTATTAAAAAAATTATATATAAAAAAAAGAAATCGGCCTTTATTAATGAGATAGAATTGGGATGGAACTCAGCCTTTAATTGGGCAGGAACTATGCTAAATGGGATGGAACTCGGCCTTTAATTGGGCAGGAACTCTGCTAAATGGGATGGAACTCGGTCTTTATTAATGACATAGAATTTGGATGGAACTCAGTGTTGGTCCCCGATCAGAGTGTTTTGTATGCAGCGGAAGTATTAATTCAATCTGGCACTTATCTTGCTAAGGCCGCGACTTAGCAAGGGTATCAAATGTGTTTTAGCTCGAATAATTGTTAATTCCAATGTTGCAGTTTATACTTCAACACTTGATGTGTTGAGTTTCAAATATGTATGCGCGGAATATAACAACATAAAGCAATAAGAACACAAGGAATTTATAGTGGTTCGAACAATTGTTATACGTCCACTCTTCTGTCATCCGACTAAAAATTCACTTGAATAATGAGTACAAGGTCAAGCCTGATCTCTAACGTTGAGCAGCTCCTCCGTCTGGTCAGCGCGCACCTTCAAGCACCTCGATCTCCAATCTTCAACCGGTGTCGCTCCATAGAGTGAGGACAAACCTCCCTTCTCCTTGGACGTCGACAGATGGGAGTTTTATAGTTATTCCCGAAACCTATCCTTGTGTTGGCATTGCCCGTCATAATCACGCTTGCACGGCAATTGTGACTGCTAGATTCTTTTCAGAATAGAAAGAATCCCAAAGTAACCTTGGAAGCTAAACTTCACAGGTCTGGAGCGTTAGAGATGAAAGCTTATGTAAAGCTTCTGTCAAGAACTTAGCTCGGATGTGTTCGCATATTGTAGAGAATGTATTTGATCTCCTTTTGTTATCTCTGAGTGTAGGATTTCGCAAACCTTTGAATAAATTAAGGATGACACCTATTTACAGGTGAGGATTCGAACGCTTGCTTGAATCCTATCCGTTAGACTCAAAGGCATTACTAGCCTATCTGCATTCTTCCTTTTTCTGCAGTGGACAGAGACTCTTCATGTCTCCTTGCCTCTGATTGGCATAGCATTTATCTGTAGCCGTCTTTATCAGAATGGATCTTTTGGTGTAGATCTGAAACCTCCTTTGTGCATCATGATTATTCTATTCTCTGATTGGTCGGGTTTCCTTGTGATTTGTGATCCATCTGATTCACAACTCCGTAACTTCTCTTGATTGCTGATTGTCGTTTGCTGGCCGTTGGCGTGCATTGAGTATCTCAGAAGTTTGAGATAAGACCTTTGGATTCTGATTGAGTTATTCCTTCAGCATTCTTGTGATGTTCCTCCGCTTTGTTGGCCCTTTCTTATTTTCACAATCTTCATCAATTTATCAAGTCTGTTGACTCATTCAACATTCTTGATTCTTTTTCCTTTCTTTTACAACTCCAGTATGAATTCCTATAAAGGACTTTTACAATTGACTCAATATTCCGTTGCTAGGGATTTGATGCACCAAAACATATTATCCTAAGACTATAAATCAATTACAATTGAAGGGGTTTTTATAATATCTAACAATAATCCTAACACTCGGCCTTTAATTGGGCAGGAACTCGGCCAAATGGGATAGAACTCAGCCTTTGTTAATGACATAGAATTGGGATGGAACTCGGCCTTTAATTGGGCAGGAACTCTGCCAAATGGGATGGAACTCGACCTTTAAATTTAAAGGAACTCTGCGAAATGGGATAGAAGTCGTCCAACTGGGCTAATTATCAGCCTTTAAGAGATGGATTCACATCAAACTTACTTTTTTCACGTGAAAGTCTGATTTTTACTGTACAAATTTGACTAAATTAATTCACATGCATGCAAACACATTCAATTCGACTTTATTCAATTGAATAAATCAAACATTTACGGAGTTGGAAAAAATTTCACATGTATTTCTGAACTTTATAGTACAAAGATACAGAAATAATAGAAGTACTACTATTCAATATTACTATTCACTACAAAAATAATTTTGTCGCAAGTGAAACACTCATTCAATTTGAAACACTCTCTCATGCAATCGAACACTCATTCTCAGAAAACTCCTCAAAAATCAAAGACGCTTTCTCAAAAAATATGGAAAATTTTTGTTCTATCATTGTGCATTACAATGGTCAATGGGACAATGAATACAACTACATCGGCGGAGAAGAACGAGTTGTCATGCTACCCTCTGATGATATCACGATAGAAGAATTGCAGAGAAATGTTTAATACATTCTCCATTCTCATGGCATGGTGGGCTCTTACACCTTTTATTATCTAGCTGAAACAAGAAGTGGGAGGAATGCTCCTTCGGTGCTCGTGAAGGATACACACCTTCAACGGATTTGTAACACGTTATGGGAGCCGAATGTTTATTTAGTGATAAACATGCAATCCGATGAAGCTGCTGGAAGCTCTCGGCGACAACCATCTCCGTACAGGCCAATTATGGTTTCATTGAGCCCACAACCATCTACATCATTTTTCATCATCAATGATGTTTGAAGACGGAAGCAGTTGAAGTCGAAGTTCTCCAGTCCCTGATTTAAACTACAATGCACCTGATGGTGATGGTGATGATGATGAAGACGGTGCCAACACACAAAATCCCAATGTAGATGTCTAGTCAGATGATGAATACAAAGCTGAATTAGATACGGAATCATCCAATGGTGATGAATGCCACAATTACAATGCTTCATTATTCAATTGTACAATTGAAGATTTCACTACTTGGGTCCGAGAACAAGGTGGTATGGGTACCATTGTATCAAGCCTGGTCCCGACTCAGCCATTACTGGCAGAAATAGTTGATGTCCTAAGCTGGCAAATGAATAATTGGTTACTGCCGATAATTTCGATAGATACGTCTGACGTACCTATATCGCGAGATGTTCAAGTAGTATTGGATGAGAAGTTGCAAAGAGTATCATTTTTTTGGAAAAAAAGGACTTGAATGTGGTTGTCGGACTTTGGCACATGGAGCATCAAGTTGAATTCAAAGTATCGCGATCTACTAAAACTCGGGTGGAATATAGTTGTAACCACAGTGATAACTGTGTTGGTATTGTATACTGAAAGCATAAATGATTAAGTGTTTTTTATACTGGCCTTAATTTATGTGTTGCATCAACAATTTTCGCTATCTGATAAATGTGAGCATACGACGAACTATAATATCCTTTTATCTCGTAGATAGGGATGACCATATGGTGTGTAGGAGATCACAGAGGATCATATGGTTCATTTGACCTAGCGAGATATAAACAGTATCACAGTTGAAACAGTCCCTGGATAGACTGTTGGTTTAAGCTGCGGCACAATGGTTCATAAGTGGGCTTGTCCTAGCTACTTGATGTGTCGGTACATGTTTATGTATTGATGGGATCAACAGTGGGATGTGCCATTCTCATTGACATATGAATGAGCCAAATCCCTAACATACTTCCTATGATCTTAAACCTTACTGAAGGATAAGGGGCACACACGGATTGACCACACATTGATTTTCTAGGATGGCGAGTCTTAAATGTACTCTAATATCTGCATTTTGGGTGTTGGCAATTTGTGTGGGGTCTGCTTAGGCTGGATGTATAGGTAAGCATATCCGTTTCAGGATGGTGACATTCCCTGATGAGCTCACAATGTTCTTTATGCTAAGTCCTGCAGGCTGAATGATTTGTTCAAGCATAAGAGAAAATGAGTGAGTGGTATTAATCAAAAAATAAGATATTAATTAATTGTGGTTGATTGTCATAAGCCAAATTAATTTATTAATGTCTAAAACCTTAAATATGTGGATCATGTTAGTTTAATGCAACCCGTTCCTAATAACGTGGTAATAAAGGGGCGAGTCAGCATTGTTACCGTGGTGAAGGTTTAAACAATGTTTTATTAATTAATTATGTTCTGGGTTGAACAAGGAAGGATTAATTAATAAAGAGGGCCCACTTTATTACTTGCATTTGATCCCTGGTCTGGCCCACACACTGCTCAAGCCCATTAGGGTTAGGGTTTATAAAGGATTTCTCTCTAGGTCAGAAGTAGCTACCACAGTATACAATTTAATATTCAAATCAGAATATTGAATTAAGAGAGAGAGAGAGATCGGCGACGCTTCAGGGGAGGATTTTTCTGATCGAATCCTCCGGCTTCCTGATTCAACTTGGTAGATAATCCTCACCAGATTTCCAAGGAGCAAGGGAACAGATCAGAAGATCAAATCTGTAGGAACACGATCCAAGCAACGTTCCATTCCACTTCAGATTTAACTTCATTGTTCATCCTCCGATCTAGATTTGTAGATCAAACGATTGAAGATCAGGTATTCTCTTGAATCCACCCTATGCAATTAATTATTGTAGAAGCATGAATAGGGTGGCATGATTTATTTAATTGAATTTGTTCTTGATATCCTAAGAACGGTCCTGCGAATTAAATAACAACTCATGTTGTTGGCTGTAGACACGAATCCTACAATTGGTATCAGAGCCAGGTTGCAGTTCTTAGGCTCTGTTGGGAAATCTGTCTAAGGTTTCCTCCCCCAGTAGCTTACTTGTTTAGATTATAGTTTTGGTGGATCAAATCCTAAGTCCTACCAGCGTCAGTTGTCAGCTGTGTACTGAGTAACCAGCACCAGCTGACCAGTTGCCAGTTGTCAGCTGTGTGTAAGTAGCGTGCAAGAAAACAGTTAACATTATTTCCGCTGCGTAACGTTTTATACTCTGAAAAACCGGGACCAACAGGCTCTATCCTTGATACATTTAATTAAATAAATTTGTATGTTCATGGATGGATTTAAATTGTTGTGTATGTTTTGTTCTCGTGACCTTCTCGTTTTTGGATCTGTTTTTAACCATAAGAAAATTCGTGGTTAGATTTGATAGGGAAAATCATTGTAATAGATTTAGATCTACTTTGTATTATTTTATTTCAAATCTGTAAAATTGGATTCAGAGAAGGACGAGAATTGAAGAACGAAGAACACGACATGGTGGACGTCAATGACGGCAGCGGCGCACGGCAAACCCTAGGGTTTGGCCGTGCACGGTTGGGCTGAATTCCTCCGCGCGCTCAAGTGCATTCAGCCAGGCTGCTGGCGGCGGCCGACCGTCGGGGCTGTGCAGCAGGCGGAGGCGGGCAGCAGACGGCGGCCACGGTGATGTGGGTGGCGGCGGCGTGCGGCTGCAATCCTAGGGCACCGTGCACGGCTGGACTGTGCCCTGTGCGTGTCGCGTCTGCTCGGCCGGCTTCCTCGGTACATGGATGACCGGCGGTGAGCTCGTGCCGGTGCGAGCCAGACGCAGGCGGTGGCTTCATGTCGACGGCGGCGGTGGGCTGTGAAACAGCGGCCGAAACCCTAGTTTCAAACTAGGGTTTCGCTGCTAGGGTTTGATACAGGCCCGTTGACCCGACGGCAGCTTGAGTTTTTGAAACCCTAATTTCAGCCCAAGTGTTGCAGATTCAGATTAAAGAGTGGGAGCCCAACTTGAAGATCTGTAGTCAAATTAAATCTTGTAATAGTTAGATTTAATTTATTTTTCACTTGTAATCGCATCTGAGGGGCCACGAGAAATTTTATTTGTTTATTTAATTATTTCTCGTATGATGTGATTTATTACGTGCGCACTAGTAAATAATAGGAAAGCATGCCTATTTACTTTAATTATTTACTTTAATAAGCATGTTGCAAACATTTTAATTTTTGAGCATGTCTGATGTGATTTTTTTGTCAACATAAAATAATGTGTGCGCATGAAACCTTTAGAATTAAAATACTAAGCTGGATTTTGGTTCTTTTCTAACCAAGATCATTAGACCTCCACAAATATGACTTCTCATTGGAAGTGGGGCATCTCGAAGCGTAAATGACTACTCGGGTAGCTTAAGTTAGGGGTCCCTCACCAGTTCTAATGCGATGAGGTTTCCAAAATAAAACATTTATTTTAAGATAAGAAGTGGGAGCCTCTAAGCAATGACTACTCGGGTAGCTTCCATTGAGACAACTTTCACAACTCCAAGATTAATTTAAATGGGATAACAAAGAATGTAATGGGCATGCGGTATGGGTCCAGTACGTATGCTAAATAGTCCTTTTACATTCGGAGTTAGGATTGTGGTTACTTTGGCTTAGATGTTGCCTGGAGTATAACTCAGTTGTGATGTCCCTACTCCGGATAGGTGAACATAGTCTTGGAATCTCCAATATTAATTTCTTTTGTCATTGGATACCTGACATGTTAAGAAATTAAATGATCATTTGATTTGGTTGAGCGTTTGTTGTAAACGTCTACTCGGGTAGCTTGCGATGAATTAGCTTGGGCAATTGGAGGAAACAAATTGTATTGTTTTTAACTAAAGGTTACTATGCATATTTGTTTCAATTGTTCTGTTGTATGTTCTTAATTTATTTATTTATTCATTTTCAGATATGTCTATCATTATTCGTATTTTTGCACAAAATCCCTTGAGGGGTTCTAATTTCCTAGAATGGAAATGGCTCATGGAGCGATGCATGTTTGCTACATAGACTGTATTTGTGTTACTTGTGCGTCGTCCAGCTGTACCTTTCATTGAGTCCTCAGATTCCTCTAGGAGCTCTTTTGAAAAATGGATGACGAACAACGATAAGTTATTATCAATGCTCAAGTCATCCATGATTGAGGAGCTCCAGCTCAAGTATCAGTATTATACTGACGCTGTTGACATTTGGAGAGACCTGATTATGACTTATGGTAGGCTTGGACAGACTGCCAGTGCCGAGTTCATAATGAGAATTGTGAACTGTAAGCTGGCACAGGGTGGTAATGTTAGGGAGCATGTGCTGCACATGGATCACCTCAGAAGATTCTATATCTTAAATGGTGGAAATATGAATGATCAGTTATTCACTGATGTCATATACGACTCCCTTCCAGAATCTTACTAAGACTTCACTTCCATATTCGAAGACAAGGTGTTCACTCTGGATCAGTTGATCAGCTTCTTGGAGGCTGCTCAACAGATCAATGACTCCTTGTCTGCTGTTGTGCTTGACTATCACTTTCCACTTCCGAGTGTAGAGGATGTAAGCATGAAGAATTCGACTAGTGATGGTTCTATAGAAAGATTTGGAGGCAAAGTTTACTAAAGAAAGTTATGTTCAGCATGCAAATGTCCGGTGTTGTCACCAAGGGACAACGTACGTCATCTTCTGCACTAGTTATTGAAACATGTTTAGCATCAATTTCTATCCATACGTGGATAGTGGTTACTGGAGCTACTGATCATGTTTGTTACTCTATGCAGGGGTTCGAGCTGACTAGAGAGCTTGAAGATGGCGAGGTTACCATCTCCATGGGAAATGCTGCTAGAGTCTCTGCTGCAGCTATTGGAGATGTTACTTTAGGTTTTGGCAATAATGTTTTAACACTAAGAGATGTTTTGTTTGTGCCGACTTTTCGGCGAAACTTGGTTTCAGTTTCCAAACTTTTTGATGATAGATTTTCTGTTATTTTTGGTAGAGATGTTTCTATCATGAGAAATAGCGTTGTTATCTGTCATGGGTCACTAAAAGATTCTTTTTATGTTATTACAGGTTCAAACAAACCAACAGTAAAAGAGGCATATAATTTGTCTAACCAACAGAAAAGAAAATTTTCTTCAAGTGAGGATATAACATATCTTTGGCACTTGAGACTCGGTCATGTCAATCTTAAAAGAATCAAGAAACTCATTGATTGCGGAATTATGGATCCAATCCAAGTAGTTCCACATAGAGTTTGTGAGTCTTGTATAGAGGGGAAGATGACAACCAGACCTTTCAAGGCAGTAGAGTCTCGAGCAAGTGACTTGTTAGACCTCATCCACTCTGATCTGTGTGGACCTATGTCAACACAAGCTCGTGGTGGGCATTGATACTTTGTCACCTTTATAGATGACAACTCTAGATATGGACGCGTTTACCTGCTTCACTATAAGTCTGCAGCTATTGGAGATGTTACTTTAGGTTTTGGCAATAATGTTTTAACACTAAGAGATGTTTTGTTTGTGCCGACTTTTCGGCGAAACTTGGTTTCAGTTTCCAAACTTTTTGATGATAGATTTTCTATTATTTTTGGTAGAGATGTTTCTATCATGAGAAATAACGTTGTTATCTGTCATGGGTCACTGAAAGATTCTATTTGTGTTATTACATGTTCAAACAAACCAACATTGAAAGAGGCATATAATTTTTCTAACCAACAGAAAAGAAAATTTTCTTCAAGTTAGGATATAACATATCTTTGGCACTTGAGACTCGGTCATGTCAATCTTAAAAGAATCAAGAAACTCATTGATTGTGGAATTATGGATCCAATCTTAGTAGTTCCACATAGAGTTTGTGAGTCTTGTAAAGAGGGGAAGATGACGACCAGACCTTTCAAGGCAACAGAGTCTCGAGCAAGTGACTTGTTAGACCTCATCCACTCTGATCTGTGTGGAACTATGTCAACACAAGCCCGTGGTGGGCATAGATACTTTGTCACCTTTATCGATGACTACTCTAGATATGGACGCATTTACCTGCTTCACTATAAGTCTGAATGCCTTGATAAATTCAAGGAGTTCAAAGCTGAAGTAGAGAACAAGTTAAACAAGACCATAAAGAGACTACGATCTGATCGTGGTGGTGAGTACCTCAGCAATGAGTTCTTACAGTATCTAGCAGATCAAGGGATTACCTCCTAGTGGACTGCACCTGGCACCCCTCAGCAAAATGGTGTAGCAGAGAGAAGAAATAGGACTCTGTTAGAAATGGTTAGGTCAATGATGAGCTATGCCAGCCTGCCCATTTCCTTTTGGGGGTATGCACTAGAAACAGTGGCGTACTTAATTAACTTAGTTTCATCTAAATCAGTTCCTAAAACTCCAATTGAACTCATGTATGGACACAAGCCTGTTTTGTCCAAGCTAAGAGTATGGGGTTGTCCAGCATACGTGCTGAATAAGGAAGCTGACAAATTAGAGGGAAGGTCTAAGTTAATGCTGTTTGTGGGCTATCCCAGGCAGACGAAGGGTGGTTTCTTTTATGATCCAGAAGATCAAAAAGTCGTTGTGAGTACCAACGCAAGATTTCTGGAAGATGAATTCGTAAGAAACCACATGACCAAGAGCAAGATTGTACTTCAAGAATTTGAAGAAAACAATTCAAATCCATCAGGAGAACCCCATAGCAACCTGAGCATACCCAAATTGGGTATGGAACCAGTTGCACGGCCGCCTGTGCAAGATGGTGAATCACAAGTGATTGCACCAAACACAGACACATTAAAGGGGCCTCGTCGTAGTGGGAGGTTATCTGGGCAACTTGAACAGTATATGTTCGTAGGAGAGTCTTCTGATGTAATCCCTGAAAACGGACTGAATGATACCGACCCATGGACATACGACGAAGCTATGAGAGACAAGGATGCTGATCAGTAGCGAAAGGCCATGGATTCTGAAATAGAATCGATTACAGCTATGGACGTGTACCAGAAATCCTTGCTGCCAGAAGGTTTTCGAGCCATAGGCAGTAAGTGGGTATACAAGACAAAGAAGGATTCGAGTGGTAACATAACGGCATTTAAGGCCAGGCTGGTGGCGAAAGATTATAGTCAAAAGAATTGTATTAACTATGATGAAACCTTCTCACCAGTTGCTATGTTAAAATCCATTTGGATAATTCTATCCATAGCAGCACATATGGATCTTGAGATCTGGCAGATGGATGTCAAAACCGCGTTCTTGAACGGGTACCTTGAGGAAGGTCGTGACATCTACATGCAACAACCAGAAGGATATGTGCAGGATGATCAAGAGCATCTTGTCTGGAAGATTAAGAAGTCCTTATATGGACCTAAGCAAGCTTCAAGGTCATGGAACAAGCGTTTCGATGATGTGATCAAATCCTATGGATTTGCACAATGCGAAAACGAAAGTTGTTTGTACCGTTTATGTGTCAGTGGGAGTGTGGTCTTTCTTGCACTTTATGTAGATGACATTCTCCTATTTGGAGACAATGTGGAGGTGTTATCAGGCATAAAAGGTTGGTTATCCGAGCAGTTTTAGATGAAAGATCTGGGTAATGCTGGTTACATCCTTGGGATCAAAGTCCTACGTAATCGTAGGAAAAGGATGTTGAGCTTATCCCAGGGTGCTTACATTGATATTGTGTTGGCTCATTTTAGCATGGAAAATTCCAAGAGAGGTCTTTTACCTTATCATCATGGAATTCGTCTTTCAAAGTCACAGTGTTATGTGACAGAGAAGGAGAAGAATGAGATGTCTAAAGTACCATACGCTTCGGCAGTGGGAAGTCTCATGTATGTTATGCTTTGCACGAGGCCAAATATTTGCTATGCTGTTGGTATGGCAGCAAGATATCAGTCCAATCCTGGGCAGGCGCATTGGAATGCAGTGAAACACATTCTCAAATATCTGAGGAAAACACGAGACTTATGTCTTGTATATCAGAGTGAGAACTTGTGTCATGTTGGGTACACGGATTCAGATTTCCAGGCGGATCAAGATGAGAAGAGATCGACCTCTGGATATGTGTTTACCTTGGGAGGAGGAGCTGTGTCTTGGAGGAGTGCGAAGCAGAAATGCATCGCAGACTCCACCATGGAAGCTGAATATGTAGCAGCTTCAGAGGCAGCAAAGGAAGCTGTATGGTTCCGAAACTTCCTCCTGGAGTTGGATATTGTTCCGAGCTTGCCTAAGGCAATCACAGTATATTGTGATAATGCTGGTGCAGTGGCAAACTCAAAGGAACCCAGAACTCACAAGGCCTCAAAACACATTGAGAGGAAATACCACATCATTCGAGAGATCGTGGCAAGAGGCGATGTGCTAGTCCAAAAGATAGATATGAAAGAGAATCTAGCTGATCCATTTACAAAGGGCTTGCCCCAGAAGATCTATGAGGAACACGTTCGTGCTCTTGGACTGAAGATCTGAGGCTGGATATCTTATGTCCCTTTTGTAATTGCTAGATTGTATAGACACACTTAATACTCTATAAAAGTAATGGTATTATGCTTTTGAGTATAAGTGGGAGATTGTTGGGATTGTATACTTAAAGCATAAATGATTAAGAGTTATGTATACTGGCCTTCATTTAACTTCATCGTTCATCCTCCGATCTAGATCTGTAGATCAAATGATTGAAGATCAGGTATTCTCTTGAATCCACCCTATGCAATTAATTATTGTAGAAGCATGAATAGAGTGGCATGCTTTATTTATTTGAATTTGTTCTTGATATCCTAAGAACGGTCCTGTGAATTAAATAACAACTCATGTTGTTGGCCGTAGACTCCAATCCTACAAATTGTTCATTCATTCTTCGCGCTGCTAATTCAGAAGGATGTTGGGTTGTATACAAATTCTCCCCGAGTCATAGTTGTGTTACAAATCTGGACAACATCCGAAGTAGAACTATACACTCGAAGGCTATCTTTCATATTTTGCCCGTAGAATGTGCAAACAAAGATCGATGATGAAACCGCTAGATATAATGGCGGACCTTCGACAAAATTTTGGAATTAAGGTGAGCTACAACAATGCGCTACGAGCTCAAAATGGAGCCATAGCGATGATATATGGTGGCTTAGAAGATTCTTTCAACTTGCTGCCTAAATATTTTCATGTTCTCAAACAGCACAATCCGAGCACTATTACCGACCTTAATATCGGCGAAGATGGACGACAACGACAGTTCTTTGTTTTCTTAGGTGTGTCGCGTGCAGCATTCTCAACTTTATTACAACAAGTGATTGTCGTTGATGTCGCACACCTCAAGGGCAGAAATAAAGGTATGCTAGTGATTGTTATAACCAAAGATGGCAACAGACAGATATTACTCCTACCAATTGTATTTGCGCCGATCGAGAATGATGAGAGCTAAACATGGTTTATGTCCCAGATCCGGATGGCTTTCCATTCTAATGAGCAATTGCTAATTGTTTCAGACCAACACATCAGCATAACAAACGCAATAAGCTTGGTTTATCTAGAGGCAACACACACTTTATGTTGTTACCATATCCAGAACAAGTTGACAACCTTCACTGCTCCAATTGTGAAGTTATTCCACAAGGAAACCTATGCTTACTGTTCTATAATCTATCAGAAGTCAATTAACCAGATTGCACAATATTGCCCAGCAGCTTACAACAAATTCATGACGCTGGGACCGAAAAAGTGGGCAAGGTCAAAATGTCTGGTTCGCCGGTATAGCTTCGTGACATCGAATGCTAGATGCTAGACATCTGCCGACCTGTTCCATTATCGAGCTATATAGGCACATTATTGAAAAATGGTTTGACGAAAGGCGAGTTAAGGCATTTGCAAGAAATGAAGAGTTTATTGAGGAATGCGTGGCCAAATTGGCTCCATTGCGGGAGCTTTCGAACAGATAATCTGTTGTGGCTATTACTGAGGAACAATTCAAAGTCAATGACACAAAAGAATGTGGAAGGTTGATCTTCATGACAACTTGCGCGACTGTCGTGAATTTCAGCTGGATCTCATTCCATGCTCGCATGCTATTGCTGCAATTCGGTTAGTAAAATCTATCAATACATCATTCTTTAATTTATAATGATCAACTTAATCATTGTTATTGAAACGGCTTCAAGGGTACGAGTATATATGACTATGTTTGGTCATACTACAATACATCCAATTGGCAAGAAATATATGGAGGGATCGTACACCCACTGCCTCCAAAAGATGAGCGGGTTGTATCACCAGAAGCACAAGCTTGTTTTGTTTTGCCGCTGATTGTGAATCACCAAGCCGGTCGACTAAGAAATAGTCGTCGTCCTTCAGGAGCTGAGGTGGGACAAACATCAACTAGTAGACGGCGAGCTCCAAAGAAAAGCAATATATGTGGATCTAAAAGTCACACAAAACGTGCCTGTCCAGAAAGAGTTCCGCCTAATTAATTTGTTTGTGTTTAAGGAATTTTATTGCCTCACTTATTGTAATATGTTCTGTTAAATTGTGTTAAATTGAGGACACCAAATTCGAATTCAAATTCCTTGTGATTCCCATGATTTTTATTTTATGTGGTTCAAATTTAAATTCTAAATACCAACAAATTTTACATGATTTAAATGTTTTGTGATTGGCAAGATGTAATGGAATTTTCACAAATTCCATACGAAAAAAAATTTAAATGGACTTCCAACCCAATTTTGTTGACTTCCAGCTGGTTTCACCGAGTTCAATCTCATTTTACCGACTTCAGGCCGAATTCAATACCGAATTCTAGCTGAAATTGCCGACTTCCAGCTAGAATGAGCTACTCCCAGCCCAATTCGTTCCGAGTTCCAACCCTTTTTATATGCGAGTTCCGGCTGGAAATTTCCCACTTTTTTATTGCTTTAATATAACTATTTTAATAAAACCCTAAATGAATAATAATAAAATAAACAAACAGTTGGAATTTTTGCACAAAACGATAAAAAGGATTGCGCGATTGAGACATAGTTGACAGAGAAAGTACACTTTTGCTATTTTGTGGAGTTTTTCATAAGGGGTGAATGTGCACTATAATTTTTGCTACTTAAAATTATTCCCTCTTATTATAATTTACTTTTCTAGAATAGAATATACTTGTAGGGAATATTGTTTTAATTATTAGAAATACCCCTTTGGATCTTATCGTATATTTGTAATCGATTTTGGTGCATCAAAGCTAGCATATCTAATTTCTAGCAACTTAGAATTGTGTCGAACTTGAAAAAGTCCTGTATAGGATAATCATATTCGAGTTGTAATAGAATTAGAAATCATCGAGAAGTTTGCTGAAGGAGTCAGCAAAGTTTGAGAAGATTGTTAGAAGATTCAAACAAAGTACGAAGAGATTGCTTAAGGAGTCAGCAAAGACAGAGATTGCTAAGACCGCTAGCAAACAATGAAATATAAAAAGGCTGGCAAACATATAGAGATTGCTGAAGACACTCAGTGAACACATCAAGTTGCTGAAGGAATGAAGTAAACAATTTGTTGAATCTCAGCAAACGAATAACGATTTAGCAATATGTCCGATAACAATCAACAATCAAGATAAAAGTTGCAAAATGGAAGGATATTTAAATTCAGAGCTTAAGGAATCTCCTTGAATCAAGAGGCAAAGTTCTCAAATGACGAAAGGGAGATTTCCAGACTTAAATGAAAGTTTTGTTCTGACAAGTCGCCTAAATAAGGAAGGAGCACATTAAACAAAGAAGGGACCTGAAGAGTCTCTTTGCGCCATAGAAAAAGGAGAATGAAGTTTGACGGACAGAAAAAAAGAGTCTAACAGACAAAAAGATTCAAACAAAGGAGTTAGAATCTTCGCCTATAAATAAAAGAATTCGGAGAGAGAGAAAAAGTTTTTTAAGAGGTTGGGCAATTCAGAAAGTAACGAGAAATAAACGCCAAAACACGCAAATATTCTACCGAATTCTACACCCAATCTAGTAAACAATCGAGGCTTTGTAAAAGCTACCGTGTTCAACATGAGACAAAAGAAGCTCACTTCTAAGGTTACCTTTGGAGTTCTTTCTGTCTAAGAAAGAACTTAGCAGTCACCTTGATCTAAAATCCCTATTCCGGCGACCAAGAATAAGGGAGGTGTGTCCTCACTCTAAGTGCTTTCCAAGAAGATTGATATCGGAGGAGTCTTGAAGGTGCACTTTGACCAGACGGAGGAGCTGCTTACAGTTAGAGATCAAGTCTTGCCTTGTACAATAAATCTTAGTGTATTACTAGTCAGAAGACTGAAGAGTGGACGTAGAACGTTTGTTTGAACCACAATAACTCTTGTGTTATTTATTGCTTATTGTTTTATTATTTTTTTTGGTTTAAAGCGCAACACCTCAAGTGTTGTAGTAGATCTTGAAATAATCCTAAGTACTATTCGAGCTTAAACACTTGCTGAGTCGAGACCTATGCAAGGTAAGTGCAAGAACCATTAAACATTCTAGTGCATACATAGATACTCTGATCGGGGACCAACAAGTGGTATCAGAGCGGTTGGTCTTTACAGACTTGCTGCTTCTGAGTCATTTAGGACCATATCCATTTTCCTTGCACCTTCTTCTATCTTGTGTCAAGCTCAGGTTAGAAGAAATGGCGAAAAACATAAGGTTGAACATGTTCACTCCAGAAGGGTACAACATCTGGAAAAAGAGGTCGCTGATCACTCTAAAGAATATTCACCCAAAGAAGGCGCGCGTGATCGAAGTAAAACCCATCATAATCCAGAAGGTGAATGATCGACTTGGTGAAGATACTAATGGACTAGAAATGGTGGATAAATCGTGCGAAGAATGGACAAACAAAGACTGAATTCGTTTCAACTAGACTTTTTATCTATGGAGTTAATCCTAAATTCTCTATCTGATCCTCTGGTGACCAAAGTCTTGGCACCTTGAGTCAATAAACCGATCAGATGAAGCGGACAAGCTTCAACAGTGCGTGGATAAGTACGAGTCATTCCAGATGCGTCCTAAAGAGACAATAAAAGAAATGGAGGTTAGGTTTAACTCTATTGTATCTAAGTTAAAGGAGTTGTGAAGAAAGTACGAAACCCTGACATGAACACAAAGATACTCTCGAAGATGCCCAAAGATGATTGGTTTGTCAAGGTGACAAGCTTCATGGAGAAAGATCTTTCGAGTATGACTACGAAAGAATTGTTTGCGCAGCTTTAGGCCCATGAAAGGGACATCATGTAGACAAACAAGAACAAAGCTGTGAGGGATGCAACATATTTGTAAAAAGAGATGTCCAAAAGTGGAAGAGCAAAAAACCATTCCACTCAGATCGCCCAGCTCAGTCAAGCCCAGTAAAGGAAACTACATCAGAAAGTGGGTCTCAATCTAAAGAGGCTGAGTGTTCCATCAGTGAGCTGGAGAAACAAATGAAAAAACTGCAGAAGTTACTACTGATGGCTAAGGGCAAGAAAGAGGAATCTCAGCAAAGTCAGCCAGCAGACAATCGGAAAACGAGGAAGAAACCTAGATCCTGCTATGAATGTAACTCCCCCGATAATTTAAAGTTTGAATGTCCTCAAGTGAAAAAAGAAGAAAGGGAGAGACTGAAAAAGATCTTCGAAAGGCGTACGTCAAAGATCGTTGCCAAAGCTCTACTGACCAGAACAGAGATACCAGACATTCCGGACTATGATGATGAAAGCTATTCTTTAGAAGATGAGGAAGATGACCTAATGGTATTCATGGCCAAGATCAATGATGATGATGATGCAGATGAAGAACAGGTAGCAGAATCAGCCTTAGTTGTCACAAGCAATTAGGTAGTAAATCCTACTATGTCTGCTACTTCTAGTTCAACAAATTTACATGATACTGCTGAGTCATGTTTCTCTGACCCAGGAGATATAACTATGGATCATCTTTTAGAAGAATTTTCAAAATCTCATGCTTTGAGAGCTGCATTAGCAAACAAAAATTCCTCGCTGAAATCTCAGCTTTCTATCTTGACCAATGAGATTGAAAATTCTAGGTCAGCAGACGAGGAACTTTTAAAACTGAAAGCTAAATTCTCCACTCTCACTGAAAATTTTAAGAATTAAAAAAAAAAGGGAAAATGAAGTTTTGAAAGGCAAAAACTACATGCAAATACCTTGTCAATGTAGATTTTCAAAAAGCACGAGAGATTTAGATGAGATTTTGCATGCTCAAAGGAATCCAATTTATTTTGCTGGAATTGGTTTTGAAGAAAGTGATTCGAATAATGCTGACCCCCAACAATGAAAGAAAATAATCTTTGTTCCAGCAACTGGGAAGACTCAACAGAATGCTAGGAGCGATAGAGGGAATACTACGAAATCAGCAAACACTGCTCAACAGAAATGCTGGCAGGTGAGTAATCCCCTGCTGACCGATCAACAAAGGTTGAAAAGAATACCTGCTGAGAGGAATTTAGCAAGTTCAGTGAATGTGATCTAGCAGACTGATCCATCTTCTGGGAAAGATCACACAACCTAGCACTGCTAAGCAATCTACTGAGATTGCAAGGAAGTCAGCAAACACTCCTAGTAAGAGGAACACTTATTTGAGGCCGTAGTCTAAATCATTTCACTTTCAAAAGGACTATGAAGGATCAACACACAACCACACCCTCCCATGCTAATTCATTGCATTACTTCGAGAGGAAGGGAAAGGTAGTAAAGCGTGATGTCAAGAAGTCTGTGAAGATCATGAAAGTCTGGATTCCTAAGGGATTAATCCAGAGAACTAATCCAGCAGGACTCGTTGTTGATCAGGTACCTAAGAATTAATTTTTTATTTTGCAGGAACAGGGTCCAACAAGAAGAACCTCGAAGAAACTAAAAAAATGAATCATGGACAGTGGATGCTCAGGACACATGATTGGAGACAAAGAAATCTTCACAGATCTTCAGAAAGTCTGAGGACCCTCAATTTCTTTCGGTGATAACTCTAAAGGGAGAGTGATTGGAAGAGGGTGCATCGAGCAAAATGGAATGTGCATTATCAACGTGGCTCTCATCAACAACCTGAACCACAACCTGCTGAGCATCAATCAATTAAGTGAAAATGGGTACATTGTTTCTTTTATTGACACAGGATGTGAGATTACTGACAAGACCACCAGAGAAGTAAATCTTCAAGGAGTCAGAAAAGGAGGACTTTACGTGGTCGACTGGCAAAGTGGATAGCAGAACGCATGCTTCATCGCATTCAGTAAGGAAGAAACCAACTGGCTATGGCACAAGAGGCTAACACATTTGAACTTCAAGAGTATCAACTATATAGCAAGGAACAACATTGTCGGAGGATTTCCCAAGGAAACCTTCAAAAAGAAAGGAGTGTGCAAGCTTGTCAACAAGGGTAGCAAACCAAGGCATCCTTCAAATCAAATCCAGAAAAGGCCACCTCAGAGAGAATCCTTGAACTGCTGCACATGGATTTATTCGGCCTAGCCACCCACGGTAGGTAACAAAAATTACTCATTAGTCGTTGTTGACGACTATTCTAGGTACAAATGGATAAAGTTGCTGAAAAGCAAGGATGAGGTCAAGATAATCCTACCGCAGCTGATACTTAGAGTACAAAATGACAAAGAAGTCATCGTGAAAAGGACATCGTGAAAAGGATACAATCAAACAATGGCATGGAATTCTGTGACGGTGCTCTAATGGATTTCTGCGCTAATGTTGGGATAGAACATGAAAGGTGTACTGCAAGAACACCTCAGCAAAATGGCTTAGCAGAACGGAGAAATAAAACATTGAAAGAGGTCGTTCGGACGATGCTTGCTGACATAAATCTCGGTCAAAGATATTGGGGAGAAGCTGTAATGACTGCTTGCTACAATCAGAATCGAAGTGGACTGAATGTTAGGTTCCTCAAGACTCTCTATGAAATATATCATGGTCGTAAGCCTTCCTTAGCTCATTTTTGTACTTTCGGTTCACCATGTTATATCCATAACAATGGGAAGTCGAAGTTAAGTACTTTCTCTCCCAAAGCTGACGAGGGGTGTTCCTATGATATGGGCATCCTTCTCACAAGGGTTATAGAGTGCTTAACAAGACTATCAATCTTGTGGAAATAACATGCAATGTTATTTTTTATGAAGCTACGTTAGTGCGCAGGACTATGAAAGATCTTGGAGATGTTATTTAGAAGACCAATGAAGTCAATGGACAATCGGGCTTAAATACTTCCGATGCTGAACCGATTGTTCCGACTGGGTTCATGAGTGAATCTACATTTTTGTTGGAGACCTCGGCTGGTCAGCAAAAAGCCGAAAGGGCTGGTGATGCAACTAGTAATGCTAAGGCCACACAAAATCCTCTAAAAAAAACAAGTCGAGGGGGAATTCAAGAAGAAGAGACCGTTCAACAAAATGAACATATTGTTGAGGATCCCCAAAGTGGCGAGAGGAATGCTGAAACTCAATCTGCTGAGAACATTCCAGAGCAAACTGTTGATTAAAGACTTGTCATTGCTCCAACAAATGCAAATTCGGCAGAAGGACTCTCAGCAAATAATAGTTCAACAAGTATCTTTGAAAACTTTCATAACCTACAACTTGTTGACGTTCCTATTTCTGGAAGCCAAAGCGCAGAATCCAGCAGTCAACTAATTTTGGTTACTGAGCTACAAAGACCTAAGTGGCTGCTAAGAGACCATCCATCAGATGCGATACTGGGAGATCTTACTGATCCAATTCGTACCAGACACAGTGCAATGCTAGCATGCTACATATCCCAGGAAGAGCCAACCAAAGTTGCTGATGCACTCAAATCTACTAATTGGATTAATGTGATGCAAGAAGAACAATCGGAATTCATGTGGAATCATGTGTGGGATCTCGTGGATAGACCAACACACCAATCAATGATTGGCACAAAATGGGTGTTCAAGAACAAACGTGATGAGAACGAACTTGTAATACGCAACAAAGCAAATCTTGTAGCCAAAGAATACGTGCAGTGCGAAGGAATTGACTTTGACAAAACATTTGCTCCAGTAGCTCGACTGGAAGCCATCAAGTTATTCCCTGCATATGCTGCTCACCATGGTTTTACTATGTTTCAGATGGACGTCAAGAGTGCATTCCTGAATAGCGAACTAAAGGAGGAAGTCTACATGGAGCAACCTCCTAGTATTGAACGAGTGACAAGTTTTAAAAGTTGAGAAAAGCTTTATATGGCTTAAAACAAGCTCCCAGAGCTTGGTACGAAACGCAATCACAATTTTTGCTAGACAATGGATTTAGGAAGGGGAAGATCGACCATACGCTCTTCTTGATCAATGATGCTTAAGATATTCTACTTGTTTAAATATACGTGGATGATATTATTTTTGGTTCTAAGAATCTAACCCTCTATGAAAAATTTACCCAGCTTATGCAGAATAACTTTCAAATGAGCATGATGGGAAGATGTCGTATTTCTTAGGACTACAAGTTCAGCAATCCAGCGATGGGATCTTCATTCATCAGAGAAAATACATAAAAGATCTCATCAATAAGTACTGTCAAGAGAAGACAAAAACTCTACGAATTCCCATGAGCACAGCATGCCAAATCTCCTTCGATGAAGAAGGCGAATCCGTAAATCCAACAGCAAATCGAGGTATAATAGGTTCATTGTTATATCTAATGGCCAACAGGCCAGACATTTTGTATGTTGTAGGCGTGTGTGCTAGGTATCAAGCAAATCCAAAGAAGTCACACATGGAGTGCGCAAGAAGGATTGTCAAGTACTTGAAAGGGACAGAGTCACTCGAAATTTGGTATCCCAGAGCAGATGATCTTACTCTCGTTGGATATTCAAACTCGGATTTTGGAGGATGCCGAATTGATCGGAAGAGTAGAAGTGGGACTTGCCAATTTCTAACCCTACTGCATTTTATATACTTGTTTGCAACTACCTTTGACTCCATATTTTCTCTAAGTCCAGGAATTCTCCAAATCACGGAATCATCCAACCGTTCCAGTCCCCCTGCCAAATCATCACGATGCCTTATCATTCCTGGAGAGCCCGAACAACACCAGCCTACATTCACTGGTATTTTAAAAAGGAGCAGATTGATGAGTCAAGGACATGGGCAAATGGTTACCATATCCCACGGTAGGAAGCCGGGTGAACTAACCATCGAACAGAAAAGGGCAACACAGGTACAAAAAGATAAAATCTTGTATGAGCCCTTGTTCAGGAAACACTTCTCGACATGGCTGATACGTGCAAAACGTGTGCAACAAAGTGCAAGTATACACTGTCAAGTAATATCTAGGAGTATCTAGAGTCGATCCCACAGAGAATGCCTCATTTAAAGAATCGTGCACACAGTCAACATACAACAGGGTTTAATCAATTTTTGTGTTGAGCTTAATCCTAATGCAAGAAAAGTAAATTAACATAAACAAGCAATGATGATTTTAGAACCACACAACAAATAGGACAAATTGAAAACTCAGTTATAACGAGCAACTCAGGTTGCTGACTCTACTTGCTGGAAAGATGCTATAGCATGAGTCCTAGCATGTGAATAAGTGTTGAATCTCTAAAATACTTTACAGTTCTTCCAAACTAAAGATTGCTCAAGATAATATCCAATCCACATATTCATATGCTAGATTAAACAATACTCAGCTCAAAGTAAGACAGATTCATTAAGCACACTAAATCCACACATTTTCCAATGGCTAGATTTAGCTCAAATCACGGCTCTCTCCTAAACATGCTTTTCCAAACATGAACATAAATGTATCTTAGCTAATTTGGCCAAACAATGTAAGATAAGAATGATAAACACCCAGATTTGATAGAACAGCAAAGATTCAAATCATAACATCAATCCAACAAGAGATCAACAACCCAAGTCTAAAGTATTTAGCTCATAGCTATAATCATCTGAACATAGTTGTAATATCTTCAGAAATAAACATAAAAATAATTTAAAACTGCAAACAGAGATAGTTGGGGATGAATTCCTTCGATCCCTCGATGGTGTCCTCAGGATTCCTCTTTCGGCCACTCTCTAGCTCCACTCTTTGGTGCCTGATCTTTCTTCCTTCAAAAGACTGGAATATTTTCTCTCTGAAATCACGCGCACCCAGGAAGTGAGCTGGTTTTCCCTTTTATATGTGGCTTCCAAACTTCTAGAAGAATATCTTCTTAGGTTTCCTCAATTAATGTTGTGATGCCTTAATTCTCCTTGCCCAGGTGGCATCAAATCCAGGTGCTTTCACTTTCCAGCTCAGTCAAGCATTTTCACGTCCTTGTCAGCACTCAGCAGATGGCCTAAATTCAGGATTTTCTCTCTCCCCATTTTTCTCTTTCTGGACTCCCCTGCCTGTTACAGCACGCTCTCAGCATCTTACTCAGCATGCGCGTTTCCTTAGCATTTTCACCCTTTATATTTTCCTACATTTTTCTTGCTAAAAATAGGCCAAAAGAGATTAATTTGCAACACTGACTCACTAGACACTAGCTATGCATACACAAGCTTATTAAACCCTAAACTGAACTAAAACAAGACTCAAAGGACTCGAATTTATTAATTTAAATACATAAATATAACTCTCGTAAGAGAGTTAACAATGGCTTATTGAACATCTTGAACACGAAGGGTTGTTGAAATACATGATGGCTAAACCCTTGAAGTTCAGGTCACATCTCATAGCAGAGTTCTTTGCTAGGGCCGTGATCGACAAAGACAAGAAGTTTTTCACCACCAGTATGCTAGGCACCAAGAGGTGAGCCCAGAATTTTTGGATCAAAAATATTGTCTGAGATTCGATGGGCTGGATGTTGCTTTCTACAAGGTGGAAGATGGTGAAGATATGAAGAGGCAATGGCTGAAATGGAAGACGAAGACCTTTCCCAAAAAGGATTGGAAAGTGTTTGTGCCTCCGAAGTCCCCAGATATACCTATGAAAGACTTGGCCATCATGGTCATTAGGATGTTGGTTTGTAGGATTCGAGTCTACAATAGACAATGCGAATTGCCACTTTAATTTGCCAAGGATCGTTCTTAGGATATCGAAAATAAATATAAATTAAATAAATCAGGCGAACCTAAGCATGCTCCTATAAAATTAATTGCAAAGGGATGGATCTACAGAATACCTTAACTCCAGCGACTGATCTACAGATCTAGATCGATAACAGAGACTTGTTCCAACAGATCTGATCTTTTGATCTGTTCCCTTGCTCAATCCAGAAATTTGGTGAGGATACGCTACCGGATCTACAGCCGTCCACTCTCTCTCAATCTCCCTAGGGTTTCTGATTTGAAACTTCAAACTTATGTGGAAAAATGAGAGATTTATCTATTTATATAGATTTGGAGAATGGGCTATTAGGGTTTAATAAACCATAATGGGCTCTGAGCAATGTTGGGCCAGACCAGGGATCAAATGCAAATAATAAAGTGGGCCTCCTATTAATTAATTCTATGTTCAACCCAGAACATAATTAATTAATAAACATTAATTCATGCCACCAGAGAATTAATGCTGACTTACCCTTTTATTACCACGTTATTAGGAACGGGTTGTATTGACTTGGTTAATCCCCATATTTAAGGTTTCAGACATTCATTAATTAATTCAGCATATGACAATTAGCTGTAATTAATTAATCTATTATTATTCCTGAGTAGTACCACTCAACCCTTATCGCTTATGCTTGAATCAATGATTCAGCCTGCAGGACTTAGCATAACGAACCTCGTGAGCTTCCCAGGGAATGTCACCATCCTGAAACGGATATGGTTATCTAAATCCAGCCTGAGGAAACCCCACACAAGCTGCCATCACCCAAGATGCAGATATACGAGTACATGTAAGACTCTCCACCATAGCAAGTCAAAGTGACAGTCAACCCATGTGTGCCCCTCAGCTTTCAATAGACTTTAGATCCAACCAAGTTACTGAGATCTTTACTCATTCATATGTCAAGTAGAATGGTTCATCTCACTGTTGATCCTATCAATACATTGAAATGTACCGGTCACACAAAATAGTCAAGATAAACCACTTTTGGACTTGTGTGCCACAGCCTAAACCGACAACCAAACCAGAAATTGTCTCAGCTTTGATAACTGTTTATATCTCATTGGGTCGAACGATCTATACGATCTTCTGTGATCTCTTACACACCGTAGGATCTCCCTATCGACGAGATAACTGGATGTGTTTGTTTGCATTGTATGATTGTTAATTCAGACAGGAGATGTTTATTGCAAGTCATTAATGATTACAAGTATATCAAACATAATGTTTCCCAATATACCAATCATAATGCTTTTATGTATACAATTCCAACAATCTCCAACTTATACTCAAAGCATTATACCATTACTCTCCAGAGTATAACATGTGTCTATTCTAATCTAGCTATTACATTTGTTCACCAGGTGGCCGGCATCTACTTCAGTCCTAGGCTACGAACGTGACCCTCGTATGCCTTCTGTGGTATGCCCTTTGTAAATGGATCCGCTAGATTATCCTTCGTGTCAATCTTCTCTATTAGCACATCGCCCCTCGCTACGATTTCTCGTATGATGTGGTACTTTCTCTCTATGTGTTTAGGTGCCTTCTTGGTTCCTTAGAGTTTGCTACTGCACCAGCATTATCACAATATATCGTGATAGTCCTTGGCAAACTCAGAATAATATCTAACTGTTGGAGGTAGTTTCGGAGCCATACTGTTTCTTTAGAAGCTTCTGAAGCTGCTACATACTCAGCTTCCATGGTGGAGTCCGCGATACATTTATGTTTCGCACTCCTCCATGATATAGCTCCACCTCCCAAGGTGTACACATAGCCCGAGGTCGATCTCTTCTCATCCTGATCCGCTTGGAAATCCAAATCCTTTCTTAGCATCTTGCATGCTAAAACGGGCAATCACAGTATCAATATAAGCGGCCTGAGACAAGCTTAACATCCTCTTCTTGCGATCACGCAAGACTTTAATCCTAAGGATGTATCCAGCATTTTCTTGGTCCTTCATTTGAAACTGTTCGGATAACCACCTCTTTATGTCTGACAACACCTTAACATCGTTGCCGAATAAAAGAATGTCATTTACATAAAGTGCAAGGAATACCACGCTTCCGCTTGCGTATAATCGGTACACACAACTTTTGGTTTTGCACTGTGAAAATCCATAGGATTTAATCACATCATCGAAACGTTTGTTCCATGACCGAGAAGCGTGTGGACTTCCTTAGCTTCCAGACAAGATGCTCTTCACCATCCTTCACATAACCCTCTGGCTGCTGCATATAGATGTCACGACCTTCCTCAAGGTACCCGTTTAAAAATGCGGTTTTGACATCCATCTACCAGATCTCTAGGTCCATATGTGCTGCTATGGATAGAAGAATTCGAATGGATTTGAGCATGGCTACCGGTGAGAAGGTCTCGTCGTAGTCAATGCCCTCCTTTTGACTATAACCCTTCGCCACCAACCTGGCTTTAAAAGACGTTATTTCTCCTTTCGAACCTTTCCTCCGTTTGTATACCCATTTGCAACCTATGGCCTGAAAGCCATCTGGTAGCGCAGACTTCTGGTATACATCCATAGAGGTAATTGATTCAATTTCAGAATCCATGGCTTTATGACATTTTTCCGCATCTTTGTCATTTACTGCTTTATCGTATGTCCATGGGTCGGTATCATCTAGTCCGTCTTCCATGATCAAGTCCGAAGACTTTCCCACGAACATATACCGCTCGGGTTGGTGAGGTACCCTCCCACTACGATGGAGCACTGGTACTGCATCAGCAGTTGGTGCAGTTACTTGTGGATCAAATCCTTTCACTGGCAATCGTGCAATTGGTTCCATACCTTTGAGAGGTACACTCAATCTGCCACGGGGTTTTCCCAATGGAAGTGCATCATCGTCTCCAATTTCTTGGAGAATGATATCACTTTTGGATTTGTGGTTTTTCACAAACTCGTCCTCCAAGAATCTTGCATTGGTGCTAACAACGATCTTCTGATCCGCAGGACAGTAGAAATAACCACCTTTCGTTTGTCTAGGGTATCCCACAAACAGCATTAGCTTGGACCTACCTTCTAACTTATCAGGTTTCTTCGACAAAACATATGCCGGACAACCCCACACTCTAATCTTTGACACACTGGGCTTTCGCCCATGCCAGAGTTTCGAGGGTGTTTTAGGAACTGACTTAGAAGGTACCAGGTTCAGCAGGTACGCCGCTGTTAGTAACGTGTGGTCCCAAAACAAAACAGGCAAGTTCTCATAACTCATCTTAGATCTAAACATTTTTAGAAGAGTCCTATTTCTTCTTTCCGCCACACCATTCTGCTGAGGAGTGCCCGTTGCGGTCCATTGGGATGCAATCCCATGCTCTTATAAAAATTGCAAGAACTCGTCACTGAGATACTCACCACCACGATCAGATCGTAATGACTTAATGGTCTTGTTTAACTTCTTCTCTACTTCCGCCTTAAATTCTTTGAATTTCTCAAAGAATTCAGACTTATAGTGAAGTCAGTAAACATACTCGTATCTCGAGTAATCGTCAATAAAAGTGACGAAATACTTAAATCCTCCACGAGCTTGCGTAGACATCGGTCCACATAAATTAGAGTGGATCAGTTCCAACGCATCACTTGCTCGAGACTGACTTGCCTTGAAAGGTCTGGTCGTCATCTTTCCCTCTATACAGGATTCACAAACTCGATGTGGAACTACCTGGATTGAATCCAATGTTCCATCATCCACGAGTCTCTTGATCCTCTTTAGATTGATGTGACCTAGTCTCAGATGCCATAGATATGTAAGATCCTCATCAAAAGATGAAAACTTTCTCTTCTTATGATTAAATGAGTTATATGCAGCATTCACGGAAGATTTATGCAAATAAGTTATGATATAAAGAGAGTCTTTCTGTATCCCACGACGGATAACACTATTATTGCCATTGATAGTAACATGACTATCAAAAATAACTGAAAATCCATCATTTATTAAACAGGAAACAGAAATAAGGTTCTGCGTCCGGCACATATAAAACGTCTCTTAAAATCAGAACATTGTCTTGAAAGTATAATGTAACATCTCCAACTGCTACTGCAGACACATGAGCAGCATTACCCATGGAGATTGTCACCTCGTCATCATTCAGTTGCCTTGTCGGCCTAAATCCCTGCAAAGTGTAACAAACATGATCAGTAGCTCCAATATCTACTACCCACCAATGGGTAGAAACAGATGCTAAACATGTTTCTGTTACAAATGCTAATGGCGTGCCTTGTCCAACCCGCTTGGTCAGACAATCCTTCTTCCAGTGACCAATTTTGCGACAACGGAAACACTTGCCCTTCTTCCCCAGTGTCATAGTCTTCTTTTTCCTAGAACTTTTGCTTCCAAAGGCTGTCTTCTTGAATTTCTTTCCAATCACCCCTTTAGCACCTTTCGATGAAGCAGGGCGACTACTGGAAGAAACCAAGACTGCCTTTTCAGGTTGCATGACTGATTCAGCCGCCATGAGGTTACTAAGTAACTCATTGAGAGTGTACTCCTTTTTACTCATGACAACATTCAGCCCAAAGTTCTCAAAAGACTTCGGAAGTGAGTTGAGTATGATATCGACCTGGGCTTCCCCGTCAATACCTCCTCCATGCAACGTCAGTTCATCCATGAGGTGAGTCATGGAAATAACGTGCTCCCTCACTGAGCTACCATTGGTCATTTTACAACTCACGATCTCTCTCGTGAGCTTAAATCTGAAAGCTCTATCCGATTCCCCATAAGTAATTGTGAGACTATCCATAATCTCAGCTGCTTTGTCATAGTGCTGATTTTGTTGCTGGAGCACCTTAGACATAGTGGTCATCATGTAGCACTTGACTACATTATTAGACTTGACCCACTTGTCATAGAGGTTCCGCTCCACATCAGTTGACTCAACAGTGGGGACAGCTGGACACGGAGTGTTAAGAACATATTGATGTTCCTCTGCAACTAGGATATAATCCAACTTGCGCTTCCATTCCAGGAAATTCGGACAAGTTAATTGATTTTGTGCCAAGATATTTATGACATTATTCATAGACATATCTGAAAACAATAATTGATTAAAGTAAGAACATACATGCAGAACATTGAAACAAATATGCATTGTAACCTTTTGATAAACCAATACAATTGTTTCCCCCAATTGCCTAGGTGCATCTACTGCAAGCTCCTTTCGAAGACGTTTACAGCAGACCACCTAACCAGACTGCTCTTTGAAGTTCAAATCACATAAAGCATGCTTTGAACAGTAAATAATAAAGCAGTAACATGCTTTCCTATTATCTACGACATGCTTTAAAATAAATAATAAAAGCAGTAGCATGCTTTCCTATTATTTACTAGTGCGCACATAATAAATCACATCATACGAGAAAATAATTAAATAAACAAATAAAATTTCTCGTGGCTCCTTGATGCAATTACATGGGAAATAAAATTAAATCTATCTATTATAATGATTTAATTTAATACAGATCTTCAAATGGGCTCCCACTCTTTAACTTGAAATATGCAACTTTGGGCTGGAAAAATACAGCAATTTGGGCCAAAAATAAGGGTTTCAGGCCCATTGGGTTGTAAACCATAATTTCAGCAGAAACCCTAGTTTCAGCAAACCGGGCCGCCACCAGGCCGATGAGCCCGTGCCCAGCCCAAGCCTAGAAACCCTAGCAGCAGCTAGGGTTACAGCCGCCACCCTTGCGGCACCCAAAACCCGCTGCCGGAGCTTGGAGCACACGAGACCCGCCACCCACCACGACGGTCATCCTCGCATGACTCCAACGGCTGGAGAACCAGCGCCGGTCGCAGCTGTTCACGGCTGCCCTGTAGCTGTCGCGATTTAGGATGTCTGCTGCTGAATCACGAACTGTCGCGCAGGGCACGCAGCGTCGTCCACCACCAACAATGTCCTCGCTGCAAGTGACGACGGGGAAAGGAGAGCTCGGCATGGAGCGAACACCGACGAAGGCGCGGCCCAGCCGCGTGCAGCATAACCTTGCTGCACGCCGCCACGACCTTCATGTCTGCTGTCGTCCTAAAAAAATAGAGTCGACGTCCACCGCCCCCTTGAGTTCACCTGCGACGCCCGGCAACGCTGATAGATCCCGGAGAGATGCGCGCACACCGTGAGAGGCGGCCCAGCCGCGCACAGCAAAACTCTAAGGTTTTCTGCGCGCCGCCGCCTTCGCCACTGACGCCGCCGCTCTCCACCACCGACGCCACCGCCTTCTGTGGCCGCCTCCGGTGGGTGGCTGTCAAGTTGCTGGAACTATCTTGTAGCTTTCCTTGTTCTCTTTCTTGTTTCGGTTTTCGGATTGAATAAAATTACAACAGATCTAGTCTATTACAAATTTTCCTGTCAATCTTATCGCGGATTTTCTTGCGATTTAAAACAAAATCAAAACAAAGAGGGGCCACGAGAACAAAAACATCCACGATAATTAATAAATCCATCCATGAACATACATATTTATTTAATCATAATTTAATCAGGAGAGAGCCTAAGAACAAGAACCTGGCTCTGATACCATTTGTAGGATTCGAGTCTACAATAGACAACGCGAATTGCCACTTTAATTTGCCAAGGATCGTTCTTAGGATATCGAAAATAAATATAAATTAAATAAATCAGGCGAACTTAAGCATGCTCCTACAAAATTAATTGCAAAGGGATGGATCTACAGAATACCTAAACTCCAGCGACTGATCTACAGATCTAGATCGATGACGGAGACTTGTTCCAACAGATCTGATCTTCTGATATGTTCCCTTGCTCGATCCGGAAATTTGGTGAGGATACGCTACCGGATCTACAGCCGTCCACTCTCTCTCAATCTCTCTAGGGTTTCTGATTTAAAACTTCAAACTTATGTGGAAAAATGAGAGATTTATCTATATATATAGATCTGGAGAATGGGCTATTAGGGTTTAATAAACCCTAATCGGCTCTGAGCAATGTTGGGCCAGACCAGGGATCAAATGCAAATAATAAAGTGAGCCTCCTATTAATTAATTCTATGTTCAACCCAGAACATAATTAATTAATAAACATTAATTCATGCCACCAGAGAATTAATTCTGACTTACCCTTTTATTCCCACGTTATTAGGAACGGGTTGTATTGACTTGGTTAATCCCCATATTTAAGGTTTCAGACATTCATTAATTAATTCAGCGTATGACAATTAGCTGTAATTAATTAATCTATTATTATTCCTGAGTAGTACCACTCAACCCTTATCGCTTATGCTTGAATCAATGATTCAGCCTGCAGGACTTAGCATAACGAACCTCGTGAGCTTCCCAGGGAATGTCACCATCCTGAAACGGATATGGTTATCTAAATCCAGCCTGAGGAAACCCCACACAAGCTGCCATCACCCAAGATGCAGATATACGAGTACATGTAAGACTCTCCACCATAGCAAGTCAAAGTGATAGTAAACCCATGTGTGCCCCTCAGCTTTCAATAGACTTTAGATCCGACCAAGTTACCGAGATCTTTAATCTCTCATATGTCAAGTAGAATGGTTTATCTCACTGTTGATCCTATCAATACATTGAGATGTACCGATCACACAAAAATAGTCAAGATAAACCACTTATGGACTTGTGTGCCACAACCTAAACCGACAGCCAAACCAGAAATTGTCTCAGCTGTGATAACTGTTTATATCTCGCTAGGTCGAACGATCTATACAATCTTCTGTGATCTCTTACGCACCGTATGATCTCCCTATCGACGAGATAACTGGATGTGTTTGTTTGCATCGTATGATTGTTAATTCAGACAAGAGTTGTTTATTGCAAGTCTTTAATGATTACTAGTATATCAAACATAACGTTTCTCTATATACCAATCATAATGCTTTTATGAATACAATTCCAACAGGTATGTGAGGTAGGCTCCCTCTCGGAGTTAAGCGCAAAGAAATTTGTTGTGATGATGGCTATTGAAGATCAAATACGAAGGAATTGGGCGCAATTCATCTACTCCAATTGGTTGGCGCATGTCTATAAAAATGTGAACATAAAGACAACTCACTTGTTCACTCAGGACGTGAGTTTTGGTATCAAGATTAGTCATTTCATTGAGGGTTTTTGTGCCTAGGGAGAAGCGCTGTCGAGGAGAGGACTTGATATCCTCTGATTACATGCCGCCAACCAAAAAGCAGCAACCACCAAAGGACATTACGAGACCTAAACTTCCAAAGGGCAAGTGCAACATCGACCCTAACGATCCTGTCTCTAACGAGGAAGAGCCTTATGCAAGGGAGATGATCCCACAAATGGCAATTGCAATAACTGCGGAGGAGATAGAGGCATAGAAAAAGCAAGCTGAAATAGATGATCTGTTTGAGGAAATGGATGGATTGTCAGACATTACTCAGCTATATCCTACCCTGAAGCTCATTGTGAAGAAGAAGAAGAAGAAGAAGAAGAAGAAGAAGAAGAAGAAGAAGAACGCCAGTTAACCCCCAACAGAGGAAAAGGAAAGCAGCAGATGCTGAGGGGGAAGCACAAAAGAAGGGTAGGAACGACCCATTTCAACGATCAACAATTCAAGTTCAAGGGCCTGTTGTTAACACAAATCTTCCTATACCTGATGTTGTTGTAAATCCACAAGAACCCTCGGTTGACTCAGCTATAAGGAAAACAAAGAGAAGGTTTTTCACCCTAGAAGAGCTGGAAGTCCAGAAGAAAAGCCGACAGGAGAGATCCAGGAAGAATGAGGATGTAAACTTCAGGGTAATTGAAGAAGACACAGGAGCAGAAGGAATTTGATAAGAAGATGCTAGAGATGAGACTTCAACAGTGAGATGATCGTTTTGAGCAAGTGAAAGCTGCTCATGAGGAGCATACTGCCAAGAAGTAAGATGCTACCACGTCTGAAATTCCTGCTAAGAAGGCTGCCGAAAAGGCACAGGTTTCCAAGGGTAAAAAAAGGTTGATGTTGAAGAAGAAGTTGTTGAAAACCCAGATGCTCTTTCTGATCAAAATTTGGCAAGATGTTCAAATAAGGAGCATTCAACGACCTTCATGATGTGCCGACAAGTGGATCAGGAGGTTTTGTGATCAAGAAGACTCCCGCGCAAGGGGAAGGGAGTGCTGATACTCAGGTTGTTGGTGCTGGTGCTGAGATTGTGTTGGAACAACCGGCTGCGCAAGGAGGAAACAAGGTTGTTAATATTTATGTTGAAACTGATTTATTGCAGGAAGGAGCCAAGGCAGCGGAGCAAGAGATTGTTGGCCTTGAGAAAGAAATTGTGGAGGCTCAAGCAGATTCTGAGGTAACCAAGCAGATAGCTACAAAGCAAAGTGCTCAGCCAGCAGAGCAGGAAGATGTTGAAACGATAGTTGTTGGGAAGCAAGCCGTTGAGAGGGAAGCTGCTGAAAAGTAAGCTGCTAGCAAACGCGCTGCAAATGCCAAAACACAACAGATAAAGGAATTGAGGAAGTAAGTGAAGGATAAGAATGAGATGTATCTTCGTGCCTTGGGATTTGATCCATCAAAAGTTCCTGAATGGAATACTGCAGCAGATTCCTCAACCGTGCTCGACGAGACCATCGATTCCATATGGCTAAAGCACATACCTGCTCCTACCTCCCCCGAAGTTTCGGGTATTTCATTTAATTCCATTCCAAGTGATGGGGAGGAAGCTGAGATGACCTCAAGTGCAGAAGCTGCAGAGGGAGTTATGATGCTTGCTGGAGGGAAATCGATCTTCAGAACTGAAATGCTGAAAATACCAAAGGAGGGTCAACCAAATAACCGATTCAAGGTAAAGCTTCTTGCCAAATGGTGCCCCCATGTCACTGTCAAACATAAGAAGAATGAGGCCCTCATTCCATGGGCCAAAGATATTTGTGTTTTCATTGAAGCTCAAATAGCCAAGGAACTTGAAACCACCTATGTTGCTGAATTCTTTGGTGAGTCTCCTGAAATTGATTGGTTGAAGATAGAGTTCCAAAGGTGGAGATTATATGATTACGCCACCCATGAGCTTCACTATGAAGATCGTGCATAATCATGGCTTGGATGGGTCTGAACTATTTGAGAAGTGAGGAGGATTGGGCTCATGATTGGATGGATAAGACGTCCAAAAGGCAGTACACTGAGAAGCAAGTGGTTGACAGGTTAAAGAAGATCAAGGAACACCGAGCTATTACTGAAGATCTTTCATTGCTTGCATCTGAGTATACCGTTGATGAATCATCCTTATCTGCACTTGCATTTAAGTCTCCAGCAACAAGGAAGCAGATGGTTGCAGCTGCCAAGTTGCATGCTAAGTTAGCGAAGGTGAAAGCCAAAAAGAAACAAGCAGAGGATCAGCGGAGGATGAAGGAGTTCAGGGAAAGGGTGCTGAATACTCTGGCCAACATTCCTACTAGGATGGGGCCCTACAAGCCGCCCACTCCCAATGCTACAGAAGAAGCTGCTGAAGAGGAAGCTGATCTTGAGTATGATCACTTTAAAGAAGACTCTGCTGATCCAAATGATATCCCATCCCAGGCGCTAGCAACAGCTACTACCATCCCTGCCACTTCTGGACAGATGGTGGTATCTCAAGGATCACCGATCATAAATATTGAGCCCTTGAGCTCTAGTACCTATCACATGGATATCTAGAGGTATATCGATGTTGTGGTCGAAGCAAAAGTTGGGGAAAAGGTGAAAGTGGAGGTGAAAACCTAGGTGGTAGAGAACGTTGATAGAGCCTAGGAAGAGCTTCGCCAAGAAATGAAAGAAGATCTCGTATCTCTCTCCTTTGAAATCTTTGTTGCGATCAAAGAGGGGGAAGATAAGAGAATGGCTGAAGAAGCAAAAAGGCTGAAAGCAGAAGATGCAAGGAAAAGACGCCTTTAAGCTATCAAAAAAATGGAAGAAGGCTTGAGAAGGCAACAAGAGGAGGAAGAGAAGGAAGAAATGAGGCGGAAGGAAGAAAGAGAAAGAATCAAGAGAGAAGAGCGGGATGCTCTGGTAGATAAATTTATGAAGATAACTGCGAAATCACTTAGCAAATTGACCAAGGCCGTCGGTTCTTCTAGCTCTAAGGATGTTGATTATGACTCTTCTGCGACCAAGCAGTGATTCTCCTATCCTGAATTCCTTATAAGTTTTTTTTGGGTTCGTGTTTCATGTACTCACCTTGCTCAGTATCTTAATGGACTCTCACCCAAATTGACAACAACACCTCATTGTCCAATTCTGTTTATTTTCCTTAGTTGAACTTACACACTTTGTATAATCAACAAATTGAATCGATTGTTGAGTGTGTGTTCTATTTCGAATGTGTCTTGCTCTAACTTATGTGTGGGTGGTTCCTTTGCTTATCTGATTGCTGAAGTTCAAACATTTTTTTTGCCACTCACCTTTGATTAAAAAATTATCGAGCAATACCCATCTTGTTTTGAAGGGAAACACTTTCAAAATATACTTAGTCTAAGGGAGTTGATATGCTAATTTAGATTTTCTAGAATATCTTGTAAACTCAGTAATCTATTTTCCCATGATCAGTGAATTAAGAATTAGGGCTTTGATCGCACCAAAAAGGGGGAAATTGTTGGGAATATTGATGTAATTATTAGGAATACCCCTTTGGATCTTATCGTATATTTGTAATAGGTTTTGGTGCATCAAAGCTAGCCTATCTAGTTTTTAGCAACTTAGTATTGTGTCGAACTTGTAAAAGTCCTGTATAGGATAATCATATTCGAGTCGTAATAAAATTAGAAATAATCGAGAAGTTAGCTGAAGGAGTCAGCAAAGACAAAGATTTCTAAGACCGCTAGCAAACAATGAAATATCAAAAGGCTAGCAAACATACGGAGATTGTTGAAGACACTCATTGAACACATCAAGTTGTTGAAGGAATGAAGAAAACAGTTTGCTGAATCTCAGCATAATTGCTGAGATCTCAGCAAACGAATAACGACTCGGTAATATGTCCGATAGCAATCAGCAATCAAGATAAAAGCCACAAAATGGAAGGATCTTTATATTCAGAGTTTAAGGAATCTCCTGAAATCAAGAGGCAAAGTTATCAAAAGGCAAAAGGGAGATTTCTAAGCATAAATAAAAGTTATGTTCTAAGAAGTCGGCTAAATAAGGAAAGAGCCAATAAACAAAGAAGGGACCCGAAGAGTCTTTGTGCGCCTCAGAAAAAGGACAACAAAGATTGGCGAGCAGAACAAAGGAGTCTAACAGACAAAAAGATTCAAACAAACGTGTTTGAATCATCGCCTATAAATAGAAGAATTCGGAGAGAAATAAAACAATTTTAAGAGGTTCGGCAATTCTGAAAGTAACAAGAAATACGCGCAAAAACATGCAAATATTCTGCCAAATTTTACACCCGATCCAGTAAATGATCGAGGATTGTAAAAGATACCGTGTTCAACACGAGGCCAAAGAAGCTCGCTTCTAAGGTTACCTTTGGAGTTCTTTCTGTCTAAGAAAGAACTTAGCAGTCACCTTAATCTGCAAGGTTGACTTTTACGGGCATCTAGCCGCACGTGTGATAAGTTCTAGGAAGAACTCTAAAATTCCTATTCTGGCGACCAAGGAGAAGGGAGGTGTGTCCTCACTCTAAGTGCTTGCCGAGAAGATTGATATCGGAGGAGTCTTGAAGGTGCATTGTGACCCGACAACGGAGCTGCTTGCAATTAGAGATCTAGTCTTACCTTGTACAATCAATCTTAGTGAATTACCAGTCAGCAAACTGAAGAGTGGACGTAGAACGTTTGTTCGAACCACTATAACTCTTGTGTTATTTACTGCTTACTGCTTTATTATTTCTGTTGGTTTAAAACACAACACCTCAAGTGTTATCGTATATCTTGAAATAATCTTAAGTAATATTCGAGCTTAAATACATTTCATAAACACTAGCTGAGTCGAGACCTCAGCAAGGTAAGTGCAAGAATCATTAAACATTCCGCTCCATACATAGATACACTGATGGGGGACCAACAATACATATCTTATTTTAAAATATAATTAACCAAATTATATGTGTTTGTATTTTTAAAAATATTTAATTTTTATTCATAAATATTGTATATTAATATATTATAATATAAATTATTTTTTATTTTATACGTTGATTATATATATATATATATATATATATATATTTATATATATATAAATTGAATAAAAAAATTAGATCAAATGCAAAATCTACAAAAATACAGATTTTATTCATAGAAGTATCCTATAAAAATAATATTTGTATCATTTAAAAAATAATAAATACTCCCTTCGTCCCGCTCTAATTATCCTGGTTTGACCGAGCACAGTAACCAAGGATTGTGAGTGTTGAAATAACTGAGTGAAAAAAATATTTTATTGTTGTGTTAAAAAATTGCCATTTTTAGAAATGTGACTAATGAAGTATGACAAACAAAAAAAGAAAGTGGGACAATTCGAGCGGGACGGAGGGTGTATAATAAATTAGTAAAATATAATATTTTAAATAAAATGTAACAAATATTATTTTATTAGATTTTTATTATTATCTATTGTGTAGTATATGAATATCTATTAAATATACTACACGAATGTCGAAAACAACTGTAGATCCCTGTAGAATTTGGTACGAGAATATCAATGATTTTCTTTAATTCTATCAACTGGTACACACCCCCTTAATTACAAATCCATGAGGTACCTTCATGTAGACGTCTTCTAGCAACTCTCTATACAGGAAGGCATTGTTCACATCGAGTTGGTGAATGATCGAGCCTTTCTTTACTCTAATCGTTATCAAACATCTCATAGTGACAAGTTTAGCAACAGGTGTAAATGTTTCATGAAAATCAACACTGGGAATCTGTGAAAAACCTCTAGCCATGAGACGCGCTTTATATCTCTCCACTTCACCCGTGGGTTTATATTTCACCTTGTATACCCACTTCGTATCGATGGCTGACTTCTCAGGTGGTAATTCCACCAATTCCCAGGTTCCATTTGCCTCTAGAGCTTCAATCTCCCTTTGCATGGCTTCTCTCCACTCTCAAATTTTCACGGCATGAGAAAATGTATGTGGCTCTTCCTTGGCATCAATGGAAGCTTGGAAACATTTGTGAGAAGTAGAAAATTTATCATAAGTGATGAAATTAGATATAGGATGCACCGTCGAAGTTCCTGAGTTGGAGACGAGTTGTGCATGGTCTATAAAATGTTGCAACCCGACGTCGTATTCCCTCAGGTAAGTCGGTTGCCTCTTTGTTCTCTCATTGTGACAATAACGAATGACTTGATTCTGATCATTAGCGGTGCTAGTCTCTTCTTCTGTGACAACATTTTTTTACTCATAGGACCGCACCCTTATGTAACTCAAGATGCATCCCTTCATCATCATAAAATTCTTCTCTCCTTGCCTCTTTATCACTTTCTGAAGACTCGTTGTATGGGAAGGTGTCTTCAATTAATCTCACATCTCGTGAGGTGTATACCTTTTGAGTCTGTAGATCATATACTTTGTATCCTTTCTGACACTAAGGATAACCGATGAACACAACCATTCTCCCCCTTTCGGCAAACTCATCATTTTTCGCATTTGCATTTTTGGCATAGACTAGGCACCCAAAAACTCTCAAGTATTCATAGTTGGGTTTCTTTCTAAATAACACCTCATATGGTGTTCAGTTTTGAAGTAACTTGGTTGGGAGTCTATTAATGATATGCACGGCTGTGAGAACACATTCTCCCTGAAATTGAACGGGTAAGCTATACTGAAACCGCAAAGTTCTTGCTACTTCTAGAATATGTCTATGCTTTCTTTCTACTACCCCGCCCTTTATGGTGTGTGCACGCAAGATGTCTAAAGTAAAATCCCATTCTCACAATAATAATCCATCATCTCATTAGACTGAAAGTCCCCGCCCCCGCCCCCCCCCCCCCCCCCCTATTATCTCTTCTAATCCACTTTACAGATTTTTCGAATTAAGTTTTAACCATATTACAAAGCATCTTGAGGTATGTGCTAGTTTCAGACTTAAACTTCATCAAATAAACTCATACTCCTCTACTAAAATAATCAACAATAGTAAGGAAATAATGAGTTCCTCTGAGCAAAGTAGTTTTATATCTACCCCAAATATCACAATGTATTAAATTAAAACACCCATGAGTCTGAATGGAACTAGATGAAAAGGGAGACGAGCTTGTTTAGAGCGTATGCAAAGTTACAAAAACTATTAATGATTTCACAAACGCCTTGAAGTTTAACCTTGGATGCATGTCCTAACCTTCTGTGGCACAAATCTTCATCAACCACGCAATAGAAAGCTTGCCGACTGCCACAGATAGTTTCCAACAGGTATAGACCATCATATTGTTTACCCTCTTCAATCAGTTTCTTTGAGGCTAAGTCTTGTATAACACAATTGTTGGCAAAGAAGGTCAATGCACAGTTAAGCTCCTTAGTCAATAGACTAACAGAAAATAAATTGCATTGAAAACTAGGAACATGCAAAACACGATTAATATTCAATCCATTAAATATTGGTGTTGTCAATTCCTGCGACCAATGCCTTGTCCCCATTTGGTGTCTTCACCGGAGTTCCCATGCGTTTGTGTGTGAAAGTCTAGAGATAATTTCTTTCATGCACAGTATTTTCTGTGACTCCTAAATCAATAATCCAGGATGCATGTTTGTCAAGAACCTTACCAGCCATGTTTACTGATGCATTTGAAGTACTTCCACCGGTGTTGCTGTTCAGAAAATCTCTTAACTAGCTTAATTTCTCCGGAGTAAAGCCTTGCAGTGTGTCAGTTGTCATCGAGTGGCCATCAACATGTGTCGCCTTATGCAACGAGGGTTGTCTCTTCACAGCTTTTCCTCCATGTTTCTTCTAGGGTTTTCTCCCTTTCTTGTTGTCTGGATAACCCACGATTTCATAACAATTCTCAATCGTGTGCCAAAATTTTCCACAATTGCCACATTGTGGTGGTGCCTTTGAGTTTTCTTTCAAATTTCTCTCCTTTCCAAACTTCCTTGCCACTGAACTTGGAATGCAGCACCGTCCACAGTGGGTTTTCTAGAGCTGGTGATTAAATGTTGATGTTCATCTTTGGCAACAAGATGGTATGTGACCCCCAAACTTGGTAATGGAGTCATACTTAATACCTCACTCTGGATAGTATTGAACACATCGTAGAGGCCCACGAAGAACTCATAGATCCTCATCTTCTCCATCTTTTCTGCAAACAACTTGGCAATGTCACAAGTGCACTTCCCATAGGTGCATCTCGGCATCACGGACACAACATCTATCTAGTCCCAGATTCAATTCATCTTGGTGTAATAAGCCAAAAAGAACATCTTGTACTAGCGTGTGAGGGTGAGATTCCTCTTTAATTCGTACGCCTTTAGTGCACTCTCCTTCCCAAAGCGTTCCTCCAAATCACTCCATATCTCGTGTGTCGTCTTGGTATGTTTAACGTTGTTCCAAATCTCCTTGTCCATTGCGACAACTAGCCATCCTTTCAACATGGCGTTGCAACATTTCCACAAGACTAGATCCGGAAAACTTTATATGGCATGGTAGCGATCTGTCGACAAATTCGAGTTTATTTTTAGCGAGGAGGCAATTGCTTATCTCCTCATACGAGTCGTCGTAGTTTCCATCAATAAGTAGGTCGGTAACATAAATGTGACTAGGATTGTTAGACGAGACTATATAATATGGAGATATGAGATCATTAACGACCCCAACCTTGTCAGCCATAGCCGACTCAAGAAAACAATTTACGCGGAAGCTTTAGTGTAGGAACATGTGCTGCTCTGGTACCATGTTGAATTTGGTACGATAATAACAATGATTTTTGTTAGTTCCCTCAACTGATACATGTGCGCATACATACATACATATATATATATATATATATATGGAAAATTATGAATTTTACCCCAAAGTTTTGGTCAACCCTGAAATTTACCCCAATCTTTTTCTGTTATGTAATTTTACCCTAATTTTTTATTTTGTTAGTTAAAAATACCATAATTATAAATTGTTTTAAAATATGATGATGTGGCAACTGACATGGCATTTAGAATTGTTGAATCTGGAACCTTAAAAAAAAAAAAAAAAAAACTCTTCTTATCACTAAAGTGATTGGAATCTACCCTAAAACCTAGATTTGTTCCCCAAATCAATCAACATAAATAACAAAAGATAAACCCCACTCACGAACTCTAACCCTAGCCTCGCCACACCAGAATAAAAATATAGAAGACAGAAAACCTGATCACCATCAATGTTGAAATCAAAATACATTCGTGTCAGATGCTAATATGGAGTTGAATATGCTCTATGGCGTGTGGGCTGATGGGTCAATGATAATATCAAACAATGTTGCGCCCATCAAAACAAGCAGCAAAAAGTTATATGGTACATTCTTGCCTGGTAAGTATTATGATAATGAATGATAATGGTGATTTGAATAACAATGATGAACTCTATGGAGATGAGGTACAGGGTGCATATTCCTACAAATAACTCATCTTGAATGATTGATACAATATTTTTAGGAATTCAACATTAATCCATATACAAATAGTTTATGGTACTCAAGAAATTATGAAACCATATTTTGAAAATGAATCATAAGGCCAACATGCATTTTAGCCTACATTGTAGGTAATGTTTGCCAATACATGGCCAATCTTTATTAAATTAGAGCAAAGGATGATTATCTCTCTATATTAAAAAATAGATTCTTTTATCCTTGGTGGCCAACAACTTTATTCTTAATTTATGTTCTTAATGCATATAATATGAATGATAATTTACTTCCATAATTTAGTAATCTTCTTATTATTCCAACTTAAAATAAACATGCAAAATTATTGTAGGTTGTTAGGAATATTGTTAGATATATTAAAACCCTTTATTGTCAATGTTTGTTTATTAAGTTTTAGTGCATCAAAGCTCAAGCCGATCTAGTTTCTAGCAACTTAGCATCGAGTCGAAATGTAAAAGTCTTGTATAGGTCATTTATACTCGAGTTGTAATAGAACTAGAAAAGAAGAATCAAGAATGTTGAAGGAATCAGCAGACTTGATGATTGCTGAAGATTGTTGAAGAAGCTAGTAAAGGCTAGCAAACACGGAGGAATGCTGAACAAGAGAATGCTGAAGAAGTAACGCTAGCATGCTGCGAAGATCTTAACAAGTCTGCTGAGACATCAGCTGAATGCCAACCGTCAGCAAACACTCAACAACAATCAAGAAAGAAAACACAAATCACGAATCAGAAGGATCCAAATCACAAGGAAACCTGACGAATCAAATAATAGAATAATCATCAGACACAACGGAGGTTTCAAGTTCAAAGTGAAAGATCTGTTCTAAAAAAGACGGCTACAAAGAGGACCTACGCCAATCAGAGACAAGGGAGACTTGAAGAGTCTCTATACGCTGCAGAAAAGGAAGAACGGAGATTGGCGAGCAATACTTTTGAGTCTAACGGATAAGATTCAAACGGTTGTTTGAATCTTCGCCTATAAATAGATGTCGTCCAAAAATGATTCAAAGGTTCGCAAAATTCTATTCACAAAGAAAACAAGAGAAGATCCAAACATTCTCTACACTACGCGAACTCATCCGAGCTAGTACATAATTGAAGCTTTTTCACAAGCTATCATAGTTGAAGCTCGAGACCTTTGAAGTTTAATTTCTATAGGTTGATATTGGGATTCCTTATATTCTTAGAAAGAATCTAGCAGTCACCTTACCGTGCAAGAGTGATTATTACTGGCATCGCCAACACAAGGATAGGTTCTGGGAAGAACTATAAAACTCTTAACAGTCAACATCCCAGGATAAGGGAGGTTTGTCCTCACTCTACGGAGCGAAGATGTGAAGATTGAAGATCAAGGTGCGTGCTGACCAGACGGAGGAGCTGCTCAATGTTAGAGATCAGGTCTGACCATGTATTCAATTGAATAGTGAATTTTCAGTTAGAGGACTGAAGAGTGGACGTAGAACATGATGGGATTCGTGAACTGAATCACGAAGTCCGTTTGCCAAGATTGATAATTGGAATATCAAAAATAAATTGCTATGCCTATGATTATTCCTAGCATGCTCCTATTGATTATGTATAAGGGGGTTTATGCAGAATATCTGGATTGTAGAAACCTGAAGAACGAGTGCGTAGAGATTTGATTATCGATCCTTTTTCCCACACACCAAGATTTATTTCTAATAGATTGAGGAATTAAAACTAAGAAAATTAATCAGTAATTTTCAAAAACAAAGAGGGAGAGAAGAAAGAAGATAATTGATGCGGCTAAAAGTTCAATCAAATTAAACCTCTAACTACACAAGAATAATATTTGTCAAATCCAGGTCCTTCCCCGCTTCGCCCGCTAGAATACCGAGATACTATGGCAAAGTCTTATAGCTAGGCAAGATACAATCGTTGAGTAGTTTCTATCAATCTAAGCAATCAATTTAAACCTATGCTAATAACATATGACAAACAATGAATTAAACCAACAATCATCTTTCAATCAATTCTTTCCACAAATCGGTAAACCAAGACAATCAAATTCTCAAATTAGGAAGATAGGATGTTGAGATGAGTTTAGATGCAATCAAATGAGGTTAATCATTGATGTAAACACATTTTAATCCCTAGGAGATTGAGCAATCGACCCTACACTCGTTAACCCCTTGTCACGGCGAGCTAACGGTTGATGATCTAAGACTTGCAAACCATCACGTTATTAAGCCCTAGACCACTCCAAATAGTTCATCAATTATTGCCCTACGACCTAGCACCGCACATGGATTGGAACTAAAATCGTATGAATCTACACTATTCACGACGATTCCGCCCGCGTATTGGCTGCAGCGTTCACATCAACTACCTCCTAAGCTGGCTCTTACCTACACTTAGGAGGTAAAGAACAAGTTCTAGTGAAATTCAAGCTCTCAAAGGAAAGTAAACAAATAATTCTCAAACCAAATGATCATGCATCCTTACTCAAATCAACATCCAAAATGAATTAGAACATCATACCTTTCAATTGTACAAATACAAAGTTGAATTCAATTACATCCATTACAATTCAAAAAGTAGAGATTGGAATCTTCCCCAATTGGATTTGTATGCCTTGATCTACCACCTTGAATCTTCAATTCTCCTCCAAGGATTGATGAATTAAGCTCTTTGATACCCTTGCTGGAAGTTTGGAAGGGATGTAAATGGGAATCGTAGAGAGAATTTAGGTAGAAGTTCTCTAAAATTATTCAAAGTTATTAAAATAATCGTTTTTCCCCTTTTTATAATGAGTAAACAGGGCCTCGGATCGCCCGAGCCAAGGTTGGCTCGCCCGGGCGAGCCCAGAACTGAAAACCGCCAAAACTGCGCTTTGGCTCGCCTGAGCCACCTCTCTGAAGGGCTTGGCTCGACCGAGCCAAGTTTGGCTCGGCCGAGCGAAGTCCCTGAACTGCCCCAGCACCCTTTCTGCTCTGCTCGGTCGATCCTGCTTCCCTTTGACTCCTAGCTCGGGCGATTTCCATCCAAAACTCATCCAAAAGTGTTGTTTTATGCCCAAAACACATCCTACAACATTTCAAACACGAAAACACGAAAATAAAACAAAAGAATAACGAAAACATATGATATGAGGGTAAAATGGCCACAAACATGCAAGTTCACACATCGAAAAATAGGTCATTTTACACACATATCATAATCCCCCAAACTTGAACCTTTGATTGTCCTCAATCAAAACAAAGTAAAGCTATCAATCTACCTCATGCAATACCTCATAGCTCATCAAAGTTATCTTAGCATGTTCAAGTAAAACGAGATTATCACCTAACTTTGTAACACGGTTAATGCTAAGGACATGAACCACTCATCAAAATTGGATACAAGAAACGAAAACACTCCCTCACGTGTTTAGGGATGATGAGATTTCACACAATCACAAGATATCGAGCTTGATTTCCATAGGCTTGCATCCATTCTCACTACTATACTATAACGAGTTAGTTTCTAGAATCAAAAAGGTCTTTTCACGGGTTGTAACGTGGCTAACTAAAAGGTGGGTGGTTTTGGCCAAAGTGACTAAACTTCTCAATTTCCCAAAACCCCCAAACTTGTTCTTTTTTAACCACTACAAACCCCTGAGGCTTTTTCATTTCACAACACACTTTTTTTTTATCTTTTTCTCTTTTCTTTTCCTTTTTCATAATTTTCCATTAGCACCATCATTCATTCATTTTGTGGGTGCCTCTCTTTCCACACACTTGCACCAAAATTTTGTAGGTGCACCAAAATTTTGTAGGTGCTCATTTTTCTAGGATCAACAACAATCCCTTATTTCATATCTTTCATGCCTCAACATTTTCAACATCACAAATCAAATCAATTCCCAACCCAACTCTCATCACCGTATTCACCCTCATACACTCTTTCCCCCCAAATATGGTCCTAATTATATCAAGAAAAATTCACCAATAAAGCTCAATCACGGGGGTCAAAGATATGAAAGGCAAAATTATGATAACAACCACCTTATACTCCCGGAGTGAAAGGTAGGACTAAGAATCGATGGCCTAAGATCATTTTCTAGTTACACACTCATGCCAATAGATAGAGAACGGATGCAAGTTCTAGATCTCGTACTCTCAATCTTGCCACTCACAATCGAAATAGATATGACAATATCATGGCTCAAACCTCACAGCTCACTGTCAAGTCCTATGCATTAACCACATACAAAACTCGGCAATTCAAAAGTTAAACTTAAAACATGCTTCGAAAACTAGATTCCGCCCTATCATTGGTTAAGGTAAACATCAAACTTCACAAAGTAAATCATGATTAAATCTCAAGCCTCGTTTAGGTTCATCACACACACACAAGCACACAACAATCCTAAAAACAATCTACATGCAATGCAACAATTCTAAATGGCAAGAGAGCGATAAAATGCGTTACCCATCAGTAGCCACGATCGAACCGCTTCTCCCATGCTTATTTGTACCTACTAAAAAACACACAAACACCACCAAACTATTGAGCATAAAACAAACCAATTAAGCTCTCATTTCCACCAACTATCCACAAACCAAATATCAACAATGATAAGACAATATCCACTAGCTCAACCATACAAACCAAACCAATAATCCAAACCACAAACCATGCATAATAGGAAGTATTCAATCATGCCAACTCATTAATGATTCTCTCCACAATCACAAGCAAACAATCCTCAACCATATTCACTTCCAAAACCTCTTTCCACCATCATTCCACTATCCAAAATCTATACAATAAATCAATTTTCCACTAGCTCCACCAAACATACCATCAAAACCAATGTTCAACAAACTCAAACCTATGAAAATATTCATTCATATCATCAAAAGAAACATAATCCAAACATCCATCCAAGGTAGAATATCAATATAGGTACAACCCAATCGAATCAAATCCACTAAAGGGACAATATCCAACAACTAAACTAAATGCAAACTAGGATAGAGGAAGAGAGGAGAGGAATAAACCAAGGCACCGGCTACCGGCACATCCCCCCAAACTTAGTCAAGTGAGACTAAGTTTGCAAAAACGGTGGACAGTGCATCGTCACTCCTCTTGATCTTGTTGCTCCTCCTACAAACACAAAACCAAACAAACTAGACATTTATTCAAAATCAAAGCAACTAAAAGCAATTAAACAAAAGAAAGAAAATTGGTTGGGTTGCCTCCCAACAAGCGCTTCCTTAACGTCGGTAGCTAGACGACCTTACCACATCACCCATTATCAAAAATCGTGTGGGTTTTTAATACACCTTTCTTCCTTAATCGGCATTTACTTGGAAGCAACTTGTCCAAGGTGATCTTTCTTTCACCCCTTTCATCTCTCCAAGGAGGATTGATTATCTTATTGAACTCGAATTGCATGAATGAGTGCTTCTTCTTTGAAGTGATCCTTAAGACATTCTCCAAACTAATCTCGACTTCAAGAAATTCATTGATCCATTCATCCAATGCACTCACCATTCTCTCCTCAACCTTGCCTACTTCCCAAGTTGACATTCCCCGCTTCAACCTATCCTCATTCTCCTTGCTTATTGTCGGCTTTTCCTCTTCTATGAAATGTTCCAATGCCGGTATTGTTGGGATCTCTTCAATTGAAAGCTCCTCTATTCTACCTCCTTCTATGTTCTTCACCGTCTCCTCGGTGCCTTCCTTCTTGAGCTCTTCTTGATGTACACCCATTATCTCTTCACTAATGATTTCTCCGGTTTCCTCGTTTTCTTTGCTATCTCCTAATGTTTCATCGGGTTTCATATCTATATTTGCACTCTCATCCTTCTCCATACTTTCAAAAATTTGTGCTGGCTCTTTGATATCTTCATTCACCTCATCAACTTGAAGTATTACTTCTCTTTCCCTTGCCGGTTCATCTTCTTTCTTCACCTCTATTTCTTGCCTTTCCTCATGCTCTTTCCTTGATCTTTTCAACACTTTAAGTTCTTCTTGCATGAGCTCTAATTGTCTCCACCACAAATCATAATCATGAGATTCCTTTACAATATCTACCGTTTGAAAAGCTCTTTCCTCCTCCGGCCATTTGTTACTACATTGAAACATTTCCTCATACACGTTTCGGATAGGCATTCGCGGTCTTTGTCTTTGCATCATGAGGTCTCTCATCTCCTCCAATTGCCTTTGCACATTAATAAGTCTCTCCGTGTTAGACACCTACAAGGGAAGTCTCCAACAAAAAACAAGAATCCAAAAGAAAACAAAATTAGAACAATTATCAAACAAATGTTAGTACAATATTCACACAAACAAAAACACAAACACCTAGCCTACAAGCTTCATTTTTCCCCCAATATCTAGCAACCTACTAAATGAAGTCCCCGGCAACGGCGCCAAAACTTGATGCGGCTAAAAGTTCAATCAAATTAAACCTCTAACTACACAAGAATAATATTTGTCAAATCCAGGTCCTTCCCCGCTTCGCCCGCTAGAATACCGAGATACTATGGCAAAGTCTTATAGCTAGGCAAGATACAATCGTTGAGTAGTTTCTATCAATCTAAGCAATCAATTTAAACCTATGCTAACAACATATGACAAACAATGAATTAAACCAACAATCATCTTTCAATCAATTCTTTCCACAAATCGGTAAACCAAGACAATCAAATTCTCAAATTAGGAAGATAGGATGTTGAGATGAGCTTAGATGCAATCAAATAAGGTTAATCATTGATGTAAACACATTTTAATCCCTAGGAGATTGAGCAATCGACCCTACACTCGTTAACCCCTTGTCACGGCGAGCTAACGGTTGATGATCTAAGACTTGCAAACCATCACTTTATTAAGCCCTAGACCACTCCAAATAGTTCGTCAATTATTGCCCTGCGACCTAGCACCGCACATGGATTGGAACTAAAATCGTATGAATCTACACTATTCACGATGATTCCGCCCGCGTATTGGCTGCAGCGTTCACATCAACTACCTCCTAAGCTGGCTCTTACCTACACCTAGGAGGTAAAGAACAAGTTCTAGTGCAATTCAAGCTCTCAAAGGAAAGTAAACAAACAATTCTCAAACCAAATGACCATGCATCCTTATTCAAATCAACATCCAAAATGAATTAGAACATCATACCTTTCAATTGTACAAATACAAAGTTGAATTCAATTACATCCATTACAATTCGAAAAGTAGAGATTGGAATCTTCCCCAATTGGATTTGTATGCCTTGATCTACCACCTTGAATCTTCAATTCTCCTCCAAGGATTGATGAATTAAGCTCTTTGATACCCTTGGTGGAAGTTTGGAAGGGATGGAAATGGGAATCGTAGAGAGAATTTAGGTAGAAGTTCTCTAAAATTATTTAAAGTTATCAAAATAACCGTTTTCCCCCTTTTATAATGAGTAAATAGGGCCTCGGATTGCCCGAGCCAAGGTTGGCTCGCCCGGGCGAGCCCAGAACTGAAAACCGCCAAAACTGCACTTTGGCTCGCCCGAGCCACCTCTCTGAAAGGCTTGGCTCGACCGAGCCAAGTTTGGCTCGGCCGAGCGAAGTCCCTGAACTGCCCCAGCACCCTTTCTGCTCCGCTCGGTCGATCCTGCTTCCCTTTGACTCCTAGCTCAGGCGATTTCCATCCAAAACTCATCCAAAAGTGTTGTTTTATGCCCAAAACACATCCTACAACATTTCAAACACGAAAACAAGACAAAAGAACAACGAAAACATATGATATGAGGGTAAAATGGCCACAAACATGCAAGTTCACACATCAAAAAATAGGTCATTTTACACACATATCAATAATCCTCCTTATCTAATCTTCTGATCTGTATCCCAACTGCAATCTAAATATCTGGTGAAGATTCCCTTCGGATTCCTTGCTCGGTTGAGAAGCAGAATTTCTTCCTCATTTCTCAGATCTTAGTCGATCACCACAGCACCCAAAATACTGGTTTGCTGTGCTGCAACATATGATCTTGTGGTGTGGTGTGATTTGTTAACCTGTGGCTTATTTATAGGAAAATACTGAACTTCTATTGGGCCTGAGTTTTCATGGGCCAGACAAGGGACCAGAATGCAAATAGCAAATAAGGCCCATCAATTAATTAATTCCCATATTCAACCCAAAATATAATTAATTAATTAATATTGATTCATTCCACCAGAGAATCAATACTGTCCTACCTATTTGCTACCACGTTTTGAGGTACGGGTTGCATGGGCTCGGTTTATCCCCACATTTAAGGTTATAGATATTCGTTAATTAATTTAAGCTCTGACAAGCTATTTAATTAATTAACATCTTATATTCCTGAGTCAATCCACTCAAATCTTTTCACTTATGCTTGAACTTAATCTGCCTGCAAGACTTTAGCATAACGAACCTTTTGAGCTGCTCAGGGAATGTCACTATCCTATACTGGATGTGGTTACCTAGTTCCAGTACCAGATAGTCATACACAGAATTCTATCACCTAAGATACAGATATACAGGCTCAACTAAAGCCTTTCACTGCAACTCAAAGTGATACACAATCTGTATATACTTCTGTACCTTCATTTAGGTTTGGGATCTCATCAAGCCATAGAGATCTAGATTCTTTTAATGTCAGATAAAAGAATCGATCTCGACTTAGGTCCTTATCAATGTGTGCCCCACACCAGCATAACAAGCCATCCAAGATAAGATGCTTATTACTGCGTATGCTGCAGCCTACACCGACAGTTTATCCTGGAACTGTCTCAGCTGTGATAACTATTTATATCTCGCTAGGTCAAATGATCCATATGATCTTCTGTGATCTACTACACACCGTATGATCTCCCTATCGACGAGATAAGAGGATAATTGCATTTGCGACACACGTTTGTTAATTCAGACAGGAGATGAACATACAATATTTATGATTCCAAGTATATTAACCAATCGACCTTGTACATAATATACCAATCATAATGCTTTCAGTATATAAATCTATCAATCTCCCACTTTTACTCAAAGCATTATACAGGTGCTTTCCAGAGTATAACGCGTCTAAACTAATCTAGCTATTACATCAATCATTCTACGTGGTTGGCTTTGCCCTCAGCCCAAGGTTACGTACATGCATCTCGTAGACCTTTTGAGGCAGATCTTTTCGTACATAACATTGCATACATGAGGCTCCCCACGGCCGATGCATACGGCATGTTGCTCATCTCATCTTTCTTTTTTTGTATCACCGGACACTAATCCTTGGAAAGATGTATGCCATGTCTGAACGGTGACAGACCTTTCTTGGCAGTTTGCATGCTGAAACGGGCAATCACAATATCCACATATGACCCTTGAGACAAGGTCAGCATCCTCTTATTGCGCTCCCGCAATACTTTTACCCCTAGGATGTATCCTGCCTCCCCAAGGTTCTTCATATGCAACTGTTCGGATAACCACCCCTTTATGCCCGACAATACTTCCACATTATCACCAAATAGGAGAATATCATCTGCATAAAGTGCAAGGAACACAACGCTTCCGCTGACACATAGACGGTACACGCAACTCTCATTTGAACATTGTGAAAATCCATAGGAATTAATCACTTCATCAAAACGTAGATTCCATGATAGTGAAGCTTGCTTAAGTCCATACAGCGACTTCTTAAGCTTCCAGACCAAATGTTCTTCGCCTTTCTGCATATAACCTTCTGGCTGTTGCATATAGATGTCCCAACCTTCTTCAAAGTACCCGTTTAGGAACGCGGTTTTGACATCCATCCGCCAGATCTCTAGGTCCTTATGTGCTGCTATGGCTAGGAGTATTCTAATGGACTTAAGCATGGCTACTGGTGAGAAGGTCTCATCATAGTCTACACCTTCTTTCTGACTATAATCCTTCGCCACAGCCTTGCTTTGAAAGCTGTAATTTCACCATTCGCTCCTTTCTTTCTTTTGTATACCCATTTGCACCCTATGGCTCGATAGCTATCTGACAAATCAGTTTTCTGGTATACATCCATAGCCGTAATGGATTCTATTTCCGAATCCATGGCGATCAGCCATTTGTCTGAATTTTTATTAGATACCGCCTCGTCATACGTCCAGAGATCGGTATCATCTAGTCCGCTTTCCGGGATCAAGTCAGAAGACTCTCCCACGAACATATACCTTTTGGGTTGGTGGACACATCTGAGCCGTGTCAGTAGTTGGCACATTACTCGTTGGTCCCATACCTAGCATTGATGGCAGTGTTGGTATTGCCTCACCTATTACAGGTGGATTTACCACTACACTGGGCTTTCCTGATGGAATTGCTTCTTTATCCCCAAGCTCGTAGAGGATATTTTCACTTCTGGATCTGTGGTTTCATACATATTCGACCTCCAAGAATCTCGCATTGGTATTGAAAACCACTTTCTAATTCTCAGGACAATAAAAGTAACCACCTTCTGTTTGCCTGGGATATCATACAAACAGCATCAGCTTACACCTACTTTCTAACTTATCAAGTTCCTTTGTCAGCACATATGCTGGACAACCCCAAACCTTCACTCTGTTCAAACTTGGCTTTCGCCCATACCAGAGTTCCAGAGGCGTTTTTGGAACTGATTTAGAAGGTACAAGGTTAAGAAAATAGGTTGCTGTCTCCAAGGCATATCCCCAAAATGAAATCGGCAAGCTTGCATAACTCATCATCGACCTGACCATTTCCAAGAGAGTTCTATTTCTTCTTCCCGCTACACCATTTTGTTGAGGGGTTCCTGGTGTAGTCCACTGGGATGTAATCCCGTTGTCTGACAAGTACTGCAAGAACTCGTTACTGAGGTATTCTCCACCACGATCTGATCGTAGTGTCTTGATAGTCTTACCTAGCTTCTTTTCTACCTCAGTCCTAAACTCTTTGAATTTCTCAAAGCATTCAGATTTGTAGCGAAGCAAATAGACATATCCAAATCTTGAGTAATCGTCAATGAATGTGACGAAGTACTCATAACCTCCATGAGCTTGCGTGGACATTGGTCCACATAAATCAGAGTGGATCAATTCCAACACATCCTCTGCTCGAGATTGACTTGCCTTAAAAGGCATGGTCGTCATCTTTCCCTCTAAACAGGATTCACAGATTTGATGCGGTACCACTTGAAAAGAATCCAAGAGCCCATCGCATGCTAATCTTTTAATCCTCTTTAGATTGATGTGACCTAGTCTCAAGTACCAGAGATATGTTTGATCCTCATCGGAAGAAAACTTTCTCTTTAAATGATTATTATTATTGGATGAGTTTGCAACATTCACGGAAGACTTATGCATGCAATCAATGATATAGAGAGAGTCAATCAGTTTGCCACGACAGATAACACCGTTATTCCCAATTATAAAAACTCCACTATCAAAAATAACTGAATATCCATCACTAAACAACTTGGAAACTAAAATTAAAATCCGCCAAAAAATTGGCACATATAAAACATCTCTCAAAATCAAAACATTGTTTTCAAAGCATAAAGTAAAATCTCCAATGGCTACTGTTGAGACTCGATCTTCGCTGCCCATTGAGATGGTAATCTCGTCATGCATCAGCTGCTTTGTTGGCCTGAACCCCTGCAAAGTATAACAAACATGATCAGTAGCTCCAATATCCACTACCCAAGAATAGGTAGAAACTGATGCTAAACATGTTTCCGTTATAAATGCACATGACGTACCTTGTCTACCCGTGCTAGGCACTAGACAATTTACTTCACTTCGCTTGCATTTGCATGGCCTGGTGATAGCTTCTGCTAGATAAACTTCATCTAATCTTATAAGCATTTCCTTTACTTCAACAATTGCCTTGTCAAGAGCTGACAAAGTTGGAGCAAACTCAAATGTTATCATATCAGATTCCTCTCGTAACAGGGCCCTGAGTAACTCATGAAGATGAAACTCGCGCCTGGCACCGAGAGATTTGATGAAATCACCATAAGAATCAGATAGAGAGTGCAGGACAATGTTTATTTCTCCCCGCTTAATGATTTGTCCACCTCTCTTTCTATATTTCTTCATGATTTTCATCATACTGAAGAAGTGCATAGCCAATAAACTCCCCTCAGTCGTTTTCTTGCAAACCAGGTCTTTCACAAGATCATAACTGATAGTTCGTCTCACCTTCCTATATTCTTTCACAAGTTCCCTCCATATCCCGACATGGGTTTGATATTTTTTGTACTTGGGCCTTAATTCTCTAGACAAATTGCTCATGATGAGATAGTGGGCAAACTCATCAGAAGCTTATCTTTCATAGAATTCTCGCTCATAGCCAGAATAATTCCAATACTGAGGAGATAGTGGGTCCATGTAAAGCACATAGGCATGTTTTGCAGTACATAGTATTTCCATCAGGCAAAATTTCCATTCAGGAAAATTCGGATCAGTTAAAGGGTTTGATGTTAAGAGGTTAACAATATGAGCAGTAGACATGTCTGAAAACAATAAATTAAACATAAATTAAAATATAGTCGCAAAAAATTGAAACAATTAAATATTGAAACCTTATGATAAAACAATATTAATGTTTCCTTTGCCTATGTATTACTATAGCAAGCCACACATGTGGACGTTTACAACAAAACATTTAACTAAACTGCATCTTTCAATTCCAGTCCTTCAATTCCAACCCATGCCCGGGTTCCTTAGACAAATGGAATTAATAATTGGAGACTAACTTAAGACCATATTATCCTACTGAGCAGGGACATCACAAATGAGTTATACTCTGGATAATATCTAAGCTAGCTTACCACCAAAGCCAACCCTCCCATATAAGGATCTGCTAGGACACACCCTGATCCTTTATAATAAGGTTGTCTCATCTAATTCAATCCCTAGAGAACTTATGAAAACTCAATACGCAAGCTACACATGTAGACGTTTACGCATGAACTCCCACTTCTCACATGAATTAAATGTATGTTTTAAGAAATCCTATCTATTAGAACTTATGAGTAATAAATTAAGTAAGCTACCTAATAAATTACCCACTTCCAATAAAGGATCGCTTTGTGGAGGTCTTATTAAATAATGAGCTTAGTAATATTAAATTCATAAGGTTTAAATGCACAGATTATTTTATGTAGCCATAATTATAACATTGCTAAAATTCTATCATGCAAGGCATGAACCCCGAATTTATAGTTATAATCAATTACACAAAATAAATCACATAGCATGCTTTAAAGCTGTAAATAAAAATATTTAAACGTGCTCCTATTATATACAACATGCTCATATGTTGCGCAATTAATGTAAACAAATATATCATGCGAAGACAAATAATAAAGCAAATAAAAAATAACCTCGTGGCCTCATGATACGAAAATAAGAAATAATCATATCTATTATAGTTTGGAATTATTTCACAGATCTTCAACTTGGCTCCCACTACTTGGACTGTGATCTGATTTTATTTTCTGAAAATTGGGCCTCCAAGATTTGATCTATCAGAAAATAGGACAACTGGACCAGTTAACCAAATCGCGGGCCTGGGCACACATTGCAAGCCCGATATCCCGCGAGAACTCGGCCCAACAGGCCACTGCCGCCGTGAGGGCTGCCAAAATCGCGCAGCAACCATGCATGCACGTCGCATGGCTGCAACCTGCGATTCCGCCTCCTCCGGTCGTCGCTCGCTTTGCATACCGCCGCCCCGGCATGCCCCGACCGTCGCTCAAACTGCCGGTCTCTTTCTTCTCTATTGCCAGCCACCCTGTCTCGCTAGAAATGTGCGCAGGGTGCGGTGAGGACACACGCCTCGGTTGCGGCTGCAAATCCTAGAGTTTGCGCCTGCCGCAGGCGCGTCGTTGCCATAGACCACCGCCACCGCTGCCTTCCTCTTCTCGAGCCTCACCGCGCTACACCACCACCATCGCCGACTGACGAGCGGGGAGAGTCGCCGGCGCCAGCACAGAAACGCCACACGAAATGCGAGCGCAAAACCTAGGGTTTTGCCGCGCCTGCGCACGCCGCTGCGCACTCCTGGCTACCGTGCCGAGCCTGTCGCGCCCCCCAGCCCTCGCTGCCGCTTGTCGTGCCCGTACCACACCTCCATGGCCGCGCAGTCGTGCGGGCTACTGCTTGCTGCCCGTGGCCATGCGAAACTTAGGGTTCCGCCGCGCGCCGACGTGCTGGCTGCGGCCTGCCCCGGCTGTCTGCTGCGTGCACCACTGGCATGCTTTTGCGGCTTCACGATTGCCATGCACGTCCCTTGTGCCGGCACCATCGTGCCCCACCGTGATGTGTCGCGCAATCCATTGTTCTTCGTGTTTTTTCCTTCGTTCTTCGTGTTCTTCGTTCTCCGTTTTTACAAATTTGAGTTAAAATTGAAAAATTACATAGAATAACATCCTAATACAATTTGGAATTTAGATCTAACCACGGATTTATCTCGTGGGTGAAAAATGAATCCTTATAAAAGGACGGATTAACCCGAGAAGCACGAGGAACAAAAACATAATCATACAATCCAAAACCCATTCATGCATTCATTCAATAATAATTATCATGCATATCATAGGCAATATTATTTTTCCTGACAGAGCCAATTAATGAACTTGGCTCTGATACCAATTGAAGGGATTCGTGAACTGAATCACAAAGTCCGTTTGCCAAGATCGATAATTGGAATATAAAAAATAAATTGCTATGCCTATGATTATTCCTAGCATGCTCCTATTGATTATGCATAAGGGGGTTTATGCGGAATACCTGGATTGTAGAAACCTGAAGAACGAGTGCATAGAGATTTGATCCTCGATCCTTTTTCCCACGCACCAAGATTTATTCCTAATAGATTGAGGAATTAAATCTAAGAAAATTAATCAGTAATTCTCGAAAAGAAAGAGGGTGAGAAGAAAGAAAATAATCCTCCTGATATGATCTTCTGATCTGTATCCCAACTCCAATCCGAATATCTGGTGAAGATTCCCTTCGGATTCCTTGCTCGGTTGAGAAGCAAAATTTCCTCCTCATTTCTCAGATCTTAGTCGATCACCAAAGCTCCCAAAATACTAGTTTGTTGTGCGGCAACATATGATCTTGTGGTGTGTTGTGATCTAAGAACCTGAGGCCTATTTATAGGAAAATACTGGACTTCTATTGGGCCTGAGTTTTCATGGGCCAGACCAGGTACCAGAATGTAAATAGCAAATAAGGCCTATCAATTAATAAATTCTCATATTCAACCCAGAATATAATTAATTAATTAATATTGATTCATTCCACCAGAGAATCAATATTGTCCTACCTATTTACTACCACGTTTTGAGGTACGGGTTGCATGGGCTCGGTTTATCCCCACATTTAACGTTATAGACATTCATTAATTAATTTAAGCTCTAACTAGCTATTTAATCAATTGTCATATTATATTCCTTAGTCAATCCACTCAAACCTTTTCACTTATGCTTGAACTTAATCAGCCTGCAAGACTTTAGCATAACGAACCTTTTGAGCTGCTAAGGGAATGTCACCATCCTATACTAGATGTGGTTACCTAGTTCCAGTACCAGACAGTCATACATAGAATGCTATCACCCAAGATACAGATATACAGGCTCAACTAGAGCCTTTCACTACAACTCAAAGTGATACACAATCTGTACATACTTATGTACCTTCATTTAAGTTTAGGATCTCATCAAGCCATAGAGATCTAGATTCTTTTAATGTCATATAAAAAAATCGATCTCGACTTAGGTTTTTATCAATGTGTGCCCCACACCAGCATACCAAGCCATCCAAGATAAGATGCTTATTACTGCGTATGCTGCAGCCTACACCGACAGTTTATCCTGGAACTATCTCAGCTGTGATAACTATTTATATCTCGCTAGGTCAAACGATTCATACGATCTTCTGTGATCTACTACACACCGTATGATCTCCCTATCGACGAGATAAGAGGATACTTTCGTTTGCGACACATGTTTGTTAATTCAGACAAGAGATGAACATACAACATTTATGATTCCCAGTATATTAACCAATCGACCTTGTACATAATATACCAATCATAATGCGTTCAGTATATAAATCCATCAGAACAGTTGTTCGAACCACTATAAATCCTTGTGTCTCCTTTACTTCTTTATTTTGTTATTTTGTGTGTGCGCATACTTGAAACTCAACACACCAAGTGTTGTAGTATAATCTGCAATTAACTTAATGAATATTGGAGCTAAAATACATTTGATAAACACTTGCTAAGTCAAGACCTTAGCAAGATAAGTGCAAGACATTATTGATACTTCTGCTGCATATAAAAACACTCTGATCGGGGACCAACAAGTGGTATCAGAGTGGTTGGTCTTTACAGACTAGCTGCTTTTGAGTCGCTTAGTACCAGATCCATATTTTCCTTGCATATCTGTGTTTTTGTGTTTAGCTCAGGTTAAAAGCAATGGCAAAAAACGCGAAGTTTGGAAAGTTTGCTCCTGAAAGCTACTCCACCTGGATAAAGAGTTTGTTGATCACGTTGATGAATATACATCCAGAGATGAAGCAAGTGATCGAAAATGGACCAATCAAAATCCAAAAGGTGAGGACCAAGATTGGCGAAGATGTAGCAGGACTAGACGAAATGGTGGACAAGCCGTACGAAGAATGGACTCTAAAAGATCGATTCGTGGTCAACTAGATTATGTTGCCATGGATTTAATCTTAAATTCCTTGTCACCAACCCTAATGGCAGAAGCCTCGGAGTACAAGAATGTCAAAGAAATGTGGGACTTTCTCAGCACTCTAAGCACTGAAATAGATCAAATGAAGAGAAATAAGCTACAACAATTGGTAGAAAGGTATGAATCTTTTCAATTGATTCCAAGTGAAACCGTTAAGAAAATTGAGGCTAGATTCAATACCATTGTAGCTGAGTTAAAGAAGCTGGGAAAGACATACGAGCTTCCCGACATGAACTCAAAAATTCTCTCAAGATTACCAAAGAAAGATTGGTTCATCAAAGTGACCAGCCTAAAGGAGAAAGATTTGTCTGCAATGAGTACCAAAGAGGTGTTTGCTCAACTAAAGGCACACGAATGGGGCATCATGCAGATCAACAAAAATGAAGTTGTTCGTGCTACAGCAACCATTGAAGAACCATAGTGGATGCAACATTCTTTGTGAAGAGAGACGGACAGAAATGGAAGACCAGAAAGCTATTCCACTCAGATCCACCAGCTCAATCAAATACAACAAATGAGATACCAACTACCAGTAGGTCTCAAGCAAAAGAAGAAGAATGCTCAATCAGCGAGCTGGAAGAACAGATGAAAAGATTACAAAAGCTATTGTTGTAAGCCAAAGGGAAGAAAGAATTCGAGCAAAGCCAACCAGCTGATAGCCAAATTGCCAAGAAAATGCCAAGAACATGCTACGAATGCAACTCTCCGGATCATTTGAAATTTGAATGTCCACGAATAGATCCAGAGGAAAGGAAACGATTAAGGAAGTTGTTCAAAAGGCGAGCATCAAAAGCTATTACCAAAGCTTTGTTGACAAGGACGGAACTACCAGATATCCCGGATCATGACGACGAAGGATACTCATCAAAAGATGAAGAGGATGTTCTCATGGTGTTCATGGTCAACATTAATGAAGATGGTGATGGAAATGAAGAGCAGATAGGAGAATCAGCTCTAGCGGTTACAGGAAATCAGGTAACAAATTCTATTATGTCTATCGCTTCTACTTCAAAAAACATGCATGATCCTGCTGATTCATGTTACTCAGAATCAGATGAAATAACTGTAGAATTTCTGCTAAAAGAATTTTCGAAAGTTCATGCTTTAAAGGATATTTTAGTAAAGGAAAACTCCTCTCTGAAATCTCAGCTTTCTACTTTGACCGGTGAGATTGGAAAATCTAGGTCAGCAGACGAGGAACTTTTACAATTAAGAACGTAATTCTCCTCATTGAATGAAAATTTTAGTGTTTTAAAACAGGAGAATGAAATTCTGAAAAGTAAAAACTCTGTGCAAATTGCTTGTCAGTGTAAATTTTCAAAGAGCACGAGAGATTTAGATGAGATTCTAAATGTCCAAAGGAGTTTGAAGAATTTCGCAGGAATACATTTTCATAAAGGAGAATTCTACGATGCTGAATCAAGTAAATAAAAAAAATTGTCTTTGTCCCAGCAATTGGGAAGATTCAGCAATCAGCTAGGAAAGACAAGAGGGAAAACTCTAAGTTAGCTACATTTGCTCAGCAGAATTGTTGGCAAACTAACATCCCTCAGCTGATTGCTCAACAAAGACTAAACTACATGTTTGCTAATAAATGGCCTGCAAAGTCAAAGTATGCAACCCAGCAGACTGTTCCTTCATAAGGTTATCAAGAGTTTAGTGTAAGATTATGGGATTAATTGCACAAGTAGGATGATTTATTTTGTGGAGATATCAAGATAAATATGTATACACATATGTATATGGAGAAGTTGTATGTATATTCCATTTCAAAAATGAAAATTATAGAAAAATATATCATTAAAGGCATGGACAATTGTATTACTCCTATCAACCTAGCTTATGACTAATCTAAGCTAGTCTAACACTGCCCTCGCCACTTCATTTACGAGAGGAAAGAATTACTCCCATTTTCCTCACCATTTTCACACAAAAGAGAGAGAGCTTCCCACAATAGCGAACTTTAGGCGACAATTCTGGCCAGAAGACGTCGAGTTTGGAGGTGGATGTGCGATACCATTTTATATATGTTCGAGAGTAGATGCTCGTGGACTACTCATTTTCTCAAATCGGGTAAGTAACGACCAAGTTATAGCCAATTTTCCAAACTATCGCAGAGAGATTTAAATTGCAGGTTTTGAGTTTAATTGACCTCAAATCTTAGAATCTCCTTGGTTTGTTGTTGTTAAATTGTTCTAGGAACTTAATAAAGGTGTAAGGTCATATCTTGGCTGTGGAAATTTGTAGTTACATTGATCGATCACTTGAGGAAGAATGTAAAAACCCTTATCTTGAAACTTTCATCTCTACATGTATCATAGAGGGTTTGATTGTACATGCAATTTTATTTTCGTGATGTTTAGCTTTTGTTCTTGATGGATATTAGTTGTGGTTATCATGTGTGGTGAAATATGGTCGGAATTCAGAGTGGAAACGGGTGAAAGTTGTAGCCCCTATTGCCGGCGTGGTCAAGGCGCAGGCGAGGGCTGGACTGCACCAGAGGCTGCTCGTAGTAGCCCTCTGGGCGCGTTCAAACAGCGCAGGTGGGGCGCGGTCAGGGCGCGGGTGGTGTGATCGCGCCTGAGTCGAGCTTGTCCCGAGCCGTCGGTTTTTCCTTACTTGTTTCGTCCATCCTTTATAGCTTAAACCTTAGTATATTTCGTGCATATTTTATGAAGTTTATAACATGATTTGAACGTGAAATATAGTGAGGTAATTGGCCTTGATATAATGTTGTTACAATTTTGAAAATGTGATTTTAATTGGCTTGATAATGAACTTGGTTGATAGAGGAACTAGAACAAAATGATAAGAATAGAGATTTAATTGTATGAAAATGTGAGCATGTTGAAATGTCTTATACTAAGATATAGAAATTGATACGTTGAAATTTGAAGGAGTTCTGTGATTTTGTGAACCATAAATGTAATAAGGCATTGTAGAGGTTCTTGATTAATAAGAAGGACGGAGATCTTAAATTGAGAAAAAGTAAGCATATTATGAGCTAGATGGTTGATTATGAATTTTATTCTATAGGAAGAGTATGATAGATTTTGTTGAAAGGTGGTTTAAATGAATCATGATGTGTTTTGATTATGTGGTTCATGAATATGTATCTTATCCTTGTTTTGTGGTTAATATGTTAAGGAGAACGCGTTGGGCAAGGTTTTGCTTTCGAGCAGCCGCCGCGCAATCTAAATCAGTAAGAATAAAAGGTGGGCTTCCTTGGCCAAAGAGAAGGGAGACGTCAGTAAAATGCACCAAGGTTGAAATCCTTGCGCGGTTTTTGACTGGTTGCAAGCCCAAGAAGGTCATTGCTCTTGCGCCACCCATGAACTAAAAACTTTGGTATGTCAAGCTGGTGGTTCGTCGCCCCAGTCTATTAAATTGTGGAGTGGATCAACCGCGGGTTGACACTCAGGGGTGATAAGGTGGGTAAAGTCGATCGGATCTCGATGGGCATTCCAGGATCAGTGCACTTTGATGACAGTGGGTTGAGTGGATCATGCCATTCCCAGCTGTACATCGTGACTTGGAAGTAGGCCTACTTTCAAGCCACACTTTTAAAACAGATAATGATCACACGTTAAATGTTTAATCCAGCAGGATACATGAAACTGTCTTATAAGCATGAGTGGATTTCTAAAGTAAAACCTCATGTATTATTAATTAAATGGCATAAAAATTTAAACTTGTATTGTTTTCAGGGATGTGTTCACTGGGTACACGGTGTACTCAGCCCCTGCATGTTATTTCTAAAACATGCAAGTTAAAGCTCGGAGCAGTGGAGGAGGCAACAGGAATGTGTGAGCAGTCCAAATAAGAGCTAGATCCTAAGATATGTATCCTCATATACATATCTCCACTACGCAAATCTTCGCTGCGTTGAACCTCTGAAAACTTAATATTCCCCTTGTTCTGTTAACCTATCTCTGTTACTTTTGAACTCAACTTGTTGACAGTTCTTTGTATGAGCTTGAACCATATTACTGCTTCAACAAATGTTAGCTTCCACTTAATCTTGTCCACAATTATATTAATTGGTAAGAAAACCTCGAGAGTTAACCCGTTGCGCTCTCATAAGCCGGGAAAGCTGAATGGGGGCGTGACATTTTCATTGTGGATTTGTGCTCAAAAGTAATAATATTAAGAGAATCATCAATTTTCCCCTGACAGATAACATTGTTATTAACCATGATAGAAACATCTCTATCAGAAATAATTGAATAACCATCATTTATTAAGTTGGAAACAAAAATCAAGTTTCACCAAAAATTCAGTGCAAACTAAACATCTTTTAAAATTAAAACATTGTTTTCAAAACACAAAGTAAAATCTCCAATAGCTATAGCAGAAGCTCTAGCAGTGTTTCTTATAGAAATGTTAATCTCGCCGTCCTGAAGTTGCCTAGTTAACTCGAACCCCTACATAGAGTAACAAACATCATCAGTGGCTCTAGTATTCACTACTCATGAATGAGTAGAAACAAATGCTAGACATGTCTCAGTTACTAGCATAAGATGATGTACCTTGTCCCTTAGCAACATCGGAAAACTTATCTCACCGTGACCTTTCTTGCCATATGCTGAGCATATCTTTCTCTTGTAAACTTTTCCATAAAACTTTTCAATGGCTCATTCCTCGGCTACTTTCTCAATCACCACATCTTCCTTTTCACCATGAGGTGAATTCATCGGGAAATGAAAATCATGTATAATAGGATACAATGAGGTGTTGATACCTTCAATTGCTTCCGAGAACGAAAGAAGTTCATCAAAACTAAATCCCTTGTAGTCAACGATAGAGGTGAAATGTCAAAGGATTATGGTAGAGAGCTCAATATGATATCAGTCTCTAAAGAAGAACTGATGTTACAACCATACTGTTGGGTTTTATATACTAAAAAAATTTATTGCAATGTGTATACATTTGATTTATCTCATCTCTGTAAACAAACATACTCGCGAGAACAATGGAATCCTCTTATCTCGTTGAGAGGGAGATCACAGAGCGTGTAGGAGATCGTAGAAAACTATATGGATTGTTTGACCTAGCGACATATAAACATTGTTATCACAATCGAGATAGCATTGAGGATTAATCTGTCGATGTAGGTTGCAGCATAATCGGAAAGATGTTATTTGTCATGATCACTTGATATGCTGGTACGTGCGGTTGTGTATTGATTGGACCAGAGTGAGATGTGTTCTTCTGTCTAACTTAAGAAGAAACAAGATCTCGTTACTTGATTTAGTCTGAATCCTAACGAAGGTTCAAAAGTATGCATGGGTTGTATGTCACTTTGACTTGCCATGGTGGAGAGCTTAATTAATGTGCTCGTATATCCGCATCTTGGGTGACAGCAGCTTGTGTAGAATGTTATGATGACTGGAGCTAGATTACCATATCCGAGTATTATGATGGGGACATTACCTAGGGAGCTCAATAAGGTTTGTCGTGCTGAAGTCCTGCAGGCTGATTAAGTTCAAGCACAAATGATAATGTTTAAGTGGTACTACTAAGGATAATAAGATATTAATTGATTATGTAAAGCTTGTCAGAAGCTCTAATTAATTAATAATCTTAAATAAGGGGATTCATCGAGTTGATGCAACCCGTTCTCATATCGTGGTAATAAAGGAATATGTCAGTATTAATTCTCTGGTGGAATGAATTAATATTAATTAATTAATTATGTCTTGGGTTGTGAACATGTGAATTAATTAATTAATAGGCTCACTTTATTATTTGCATCAGGTCCTAGGTCTGGACTAATAAAATTGCTTAAGAGAGCTCATTAGAGTTTCAACTCTAGTATTATAAATAGCCCATTATCTCCTCAGATTTCGTAAGTTAAGTTGTAAAACACAAAAACACTATAGGATTGAGAAAGGGGGCGTCGCCAACTGTAGTAGGAGGAGAATTAATCTTAAAGAGTTTGTGAAAGTTCAATGCAAGCTACATAAATAGATCGTTTGCTCAGAATCTCCCACTTCTCATCATAAATTAAACATTTTATTTAGAAGTCTCATCACTTAGAGCTGGCAAGAAGTGTTCTCAAGCAAGCTATATTAGTAGAAAATTACGCTTTGAATTATGTTGCTTTTAAGTGAAATCGTATTTGTGGAGGTCTTGTGATTTTAATTTTTAAAAAAATCTAGCTTACTATTTTAAATTCCTAAGGTCTATGTGCACACATTATTTTATGTCACCATAAAGTATGCCATTTCTTAAATTCCAACATAAGTAATTATGATCTAAGAATTTTTAGGAAAAATGTAAAAATATAAAATAAATCACATAAAGCATGCTTAACAAATAATCACGATTGTGCAGTAAATAATAAAGTGGTAGCATGCTTTCCTATTATATTCTAGCGCTAATAGTTAAATAAGAGTTCAACTGACATCATTAGTTGTCAGTTAACATCTTCAGTTGTCAACTGATACTTAGTCAGTCAGCTGACATTAGGAAAATTCTCATTAGTTATCAGGAAGATAACTGAGATCAAACAAAAACGAAGGACCGACTTTTCGTAGAATATTCATACATATTCTTCTTAAGATTTAATATCAAATTGAATTCCAAATCCACTAGTATTCCCGTTGGTCAAAAGAAAGATTATCTATTGACTATTTGGAGAAAGATGGTGGGAAAATATCTTCAAATCGTACAAGACCTTACAAAATGGATACCTGCAAAAGTATAAGATCTCATGATATTTAGATATTGAACTAATTTGTTCTATAAATACATACTATTATTGATTACATTCCCTATCTTTCGGAATTTATTTTTTGACATATTTTTGAGCGAGAATAAATAAAAGTTTTGCTTTTAGTTTTAGATATAGATAAATAGATATATCAATTTATTTTGTTAAAAAATAAAATATTTGGGAAAAGATATAATTTAAACTTATTAATTTGCCTAGCTCATGATCAGTATTTTAATTTAATACCTATCATCTCATCACTGTTGGCATTTAAGCAATACTTTAAAAAAATATAATACATTAATGTAAGTTTCATGTCACTCATATATTATATTGAAGTTCATACTCATGAACTATTGAATATAGATCAAATGCTTTTTAATTTTCGATAAAATATTTATAATTGAAAATTATAAATTTTAGGAATAATAGTTAAAAATTATAAATCTCAATTAAAGCCCCTATAAACTATGATTAAGAATTGTTAGATTGTTCTTGGCAAGTTAGTTTACAATTAATTAAATTTAAGTAAGTATAATGGAAAATTATGCATGGCATATTTGTTGGTTATTTATTTAGGTGAATATAAATTATATATTTTGAGCAAGCTGGTAATCACTCGATTATTAAAAAAAAAAAAAAATGGGTGAAACTTCTTTCAATTTGAAGAATTATTATATTGAATTCTAAATTTAATACACAACACAAAAAATGTAAAGATGTGAGAATATGTATAATTGATAGGAGAGGATAATAATAACAATTTCAAAGCAAAAAGAATGTATATAAAAAGACAGCAATTCATAAAAAATATATATATTATATAAATCAACTAAGAATAATTACAGGTGGAGAACATTTAATTAACAAATTATTGACACATGAAACCATCCTAAATTTCCAATCTCAGTAAAGCAAAAATATATGCAAACATGCATAAATTCAAGTTGGATTTTTCTTCATTGCAATCTTATATTTCTTCCTCCAATCATACTCTTTCTTTCTCGTAATTCTTAGACTAACAAAAAGCTTATACTTCACTTTTCTCGCCAAATACAATGACAACTAAAATTACTCAACTCATAAGAAAAATAGAAAAGTTTATGAGGTATTGATTCAATATCTGTTGGTAATTCGGGTACTTTGTAGTAAATTTCTGATGTGAAATATTTAATTTTGTCGAAATTAAATATTACCAACTTAATCTACGCGAAGAGTAGATGATCACGATATATTTATTTTCTCAAAACCGAATTCCGGTGAGTAAAAAATGAGTCCACGAAATGACACGGTTGGTGGGATTATTACATAAGGGAGTTAAGTAATAAATGAAGTATCCCACATTGATTAATTAAACTAATTAATCTATGTTTAAATACCTTAATGGTTGAGGCGTGTAACAACCAAGTGTACAGTGTATATGGAACCCGGTGGCGTCCTCGCGCGCCGCTCGCTGCGCGCGCCGAGCCCCGACCCCGACACCCAGTCCCGGCTCGACTCGGTCTCGGTTCTTGGTTCTTGGCAATTGGTCTTTGGGCTCTTGGAACCTTGGCTTGGCTTGGTCCGATGTGCCTTATCTTTTTGGGCACTTGATGTCAGTCTGCGGGCTCAACATGTGGACTGTCGACGTGGCTAGACCAATCGACGTGGTGGACACTATGCATGTGACGAGACTGATGAGTCAACCACGTGTTGCAATTGAGTGTGGAACGGTTACACCGCATTTTGCACATGGTGAATTGCACACAACCTGTAACGACTCCAACATTGATTGGCGCGTCAGTTACGACCGTGATTCACGCCTGTAACGGCTCCAGCCATGATGGAGAGATAGGCTCCTCTTGAGTGGAACATGTCTATAAATAGGAATGCATATGAGCTGTCTCCTGTCGCCCAGATTGAGAATAGACGTGTTCCCTGATCCCAGACAAGAGACAAGCTCACTTAGCTAGATATTGCATTATTATCCTCATATTGCTGCATTTTTTCGTTGTTTTTAAGCAACTCAGTTTCACCTCCATTCAGTTCGCTGGAGCCTTTTCGATTGTGGTGCTACCTCGAAAAGGACGAAGCCGTTTTACCTTTGGAAGCCATCGTCGGTTAACAAGCACTACGTTGGCAAATTCGTCTTGTGGGAAGAGGACTTCCTCGATTCGGCTGTGCTTCATTGCTCTTTATTTCTTTAATTTCATTTTATTTTATTTGTTCTCGTACTTGCAGTACTACTTGTAAAAACTTGTTGTATTAGACATAATTTGTTGCAGTATTTTCAGTCTTGTAAAACAGATCATATATCCAACAATATCTTGATTATTTATACAAATCTCTTGAATTATTTTTTTTAATTAGCAATTAAAATCAACATATTAGTTGTCACTTATTATGCAAGAATAATTCTAATGCATATAATTAGGTAATTAGTGCAGATTATAATACAAAATGCATGAGATAATTAGTTATTTTTGGTATTAATGTTGGCGTAAATCAAGCAAAAATTAGGCACATAAATCGTGGTTTAATACCAATAATTAGGGGTGTAATTGAACCAAATTGTTCGTGAGCTACTCGAATCTCGACTCGATAAAAGCTCGTTCGAGTTCGTTTAATAAAGCTCATTTATTAAACGAACCAAACTTGAGCATCATAGTATTCGACTCGTGAGCTCGTGAGCAGGCTCGTTAGCTAAAATTAGTAAAAAATATAAAATAATTACATTTATAAAAATAATATTTTCATGATTTAGAGTAACAATAATGATAAATCTTTCTAATAATGAAAATCTTAAGAATTTGAACAAAAATATAATATTAATTTTGAAATAAATAACTTTTTTCTTCAAAATAATAATGAAAAATTAAAATATATTCTAAATTTAGAAAGTTCTTTTAGGCTTGATTAAAGTTCGATAAAGTTCGTGAACATCAAAGTATTCGATAAAAAAGCTCGGAGTTCGACTCGAAACTAAACGAGTCGAACTTGAGCACGACATTACTCGACTCGACTCGGTTCGGTTACACCCCTATCAATAATATTAGCGGTTATAGGACTTGAATTATATATACGACCTTTTATCTTAAATAATTGTTTTACTTATGTGTTAATAATTTTAGTTACCTTAATTACTATATAACTATTTTAGAATAGTTTCATTGGGAGGAAAAGAAAGAAGAGGTGAGGAGTTTTGCTTTTATATTAACATAGACATGAAAATCGGGATGCTGAATTTGTGGAATCATTTATCACTTTGCTCTGGACAATCTGGAAAGCACGAAACTTGTTGGAATTTCAGAGACACTCGCTTTTCCTTCGAGATTGCTTCTCTTTGGCACTCATCTCTCGATTGGGATACCAAGAGGCAAACCAGTCCCGCCCACCCCCCCCTCCGCAGCTTAGAGAGACTTAACCTTGCTTGCAACCTCCTGAGGCAGGCTGGATCAAGTTCAACTCGGATGCATCAATTGACTCACATGGCCTTACTGGATTGGGAGGTTTATTCAGGGATCATTTGGGTTCATTGCTCTTGTTTGCTTCAGAGTTCTTAGTTTCGTGTTCGGATGTCGAATTGGTTTAAGCTCTCGCTTGTCAGAATGGTGTCATCAAGACACGAAAGGAAGGGGTTTTCGACAGTGATGTTTGAGATGGACAACCATTCCTTGCTCGCCAAGATTCAAAATCGTATTATCCCCAGAACACCTCTGACCTCTCTTATCTGTTATCTATGATTTTCTTCACTTTGACCATAATATTGATTCCAGGTTTAGGTGGGTGCCTAGATCCCAAAATTGCGCTGCTCATGAGATTACAGTGTTTGTCAACGCTCCTCTTTAGATTTTCATGTTTTTTAGCATGATACAATCTGTCGCATACTCAATGTACTTAATAGAATTGATATTTTCATCTATAAAAAAAAAACTAAACAAAATTAAAGTAAGAGGAGGAATAAAAGAAAACAAAGCAAATCAATGACAATTATTCCAACAGCTCGCCATTTTACCATCCTACCCCCTGCCCTAGCAGAGCCCAACCCCATCGAAACCGTGAACAAAAAAGCTCGAGCATGGGTAACTTGGGAATTCATCGCCTATATAAAACAGCATCGAAGTCTTCGACACTGTTCCAGTCTCCAGATCCATTTTAGCTCAGAGACGAAGAAATGAGGCGACGGAGAGACGGGATTTCTTCGAGGGTGGTTTACCCTCTCCGACCGCCGTTGATTTTTTTCAGTCAACAACCAAACAGCCCTTTCACACTCCAGAAACAGAAATAAATATAATAATAATAATAAAGTTCCAAATCTGGGACTTGTCTCGTATATGATCTATTCCCTATATATTTCTGTATATATATGTGTGTGTGATTATCGATTGAGAAAGAGAGATAGAGGGAGATTTATATATTGGTTGTGCTCGGACCTCTATTTGTCGAGGTCTTGTGGCTAGGGTTACGAAGTCGGAAGAGGCTGTGACGATTTTTCGGTTTGATTGTTTCTGAGCTAATGGATCGGGCATTTGGAGATTCGACCCGTATCTTGGCTAGGCGACTCGGACGGCATTGTGATTTTTATCGCATGCAACCGGTGATTTGCAGCCATGGCGTGGTTGCTTCCCTCTTTTGCCTCTTTTCTGCAACAGATCTGAGCCTCCTACTCTCTAATTTCTTCAAATTTTTTTCTTTTCTTTTCTGAAGTATGTGTTTTTTGGGTTTTTTATGTTTGATTCAGTCCATACACCCTGAATATATATTTTAAGGGCAATTCTAAACATAGGCACCATATTTCTCAACATAACCTCCTATTTTTAAGAAAATTTAAATTATTATATAATTTTACTATTTTATTCTTATAGCCCCTAAATCAAAATTTTTGCTAAAAAAAAAAGAATTGCAAGCCATATTCCCTTTTTTTTTTCACATCCAAGCAAATCATCGCCGAAGTATATACATGCCATCAAACTTATGAAAATTCAAGTCGGTTGTAGTTTTCTTATATTATTGTCAAATTTATTAACCTCCAATTAATCCAACTATTTATTCAAGAACCGCAAAGCCATGGGATGAAGAAAGCGAGACAGGCGAAGTATACCTGTATTCATGCTCTCACCCACCACGGGCATGGCCCGTTGTTGGAACTCGTGTATCTGAACTCCAAGTTGTCGAATAGTGGTATTGCATATATATTTGGAATGAAATAATCATAATGAAGAGGCTTGTCAAACCCAGAACCATCCTTGGTGTGTCGCCTCCGTGGTATTCATCCAACGCTCTCAGCATCCCTCCATTTGGGATGTCTGTAAGATTAATTCTTACTGTTTTAGAATTGAGATTGTTGCCTGTAATCATCCTGTGATTGCTTATCTATTGCCATAAGTCTAGTAACCCTCTATGTACTGTCATTGAAAACAAGCAGCATCCGATGTTTATGTCTGAGAACTTCACTCCAGTCCTTTCTACGTGGGCCCGTACACTAGATGAATTCTTAGCAATCGAAGGCATGATCACCTGCAAACTCGAACACATACAAAATCAAAATATGTTGTCGGACTGAATCTCATATTAAATGTTTACCTGACTGTCCCGCATTCTAGCCCCTCAAAGCAAATGTTGTGATGTTATTTGCTATGTAAAAATTGATAAAGACTGCAGACGATTTGGACTTTAATAAGTTTAATTGTATGCATACTGTATAGCTCTGGCGGTGATTTGGGGGAAGAAAGGGGCTATGTGATTTTTACGGGTCTTTTATTTATTATTTATTAGTTAAAACTTTAATTTAGGAGTTAAAAAGGGTGATATAGTAATATTACATAATAATTTAATTTAAAAAAAAATTGGGGGCTATATTGAGAAATTTTGTGGCTATGTTTAGAATTACCCATATTTTAAACTGCATAATTTAATATTTCAATATTTGATCTTTGTATTTGATTTAGGGATGTTATTGGGCATGATTATGTTTTCTATTTCAATAGCACTATCTTATCTTCATCTTTATCAAATTACAGCAACTCCAATGAAATTAAACGCTAATTTTAATAAAAAAACATTTGTTTCAACTCTACCCGAAAATTAACCAATTTGGATTTTTTTATTCTCACTCCAACCTTTTAAAGAACATTTTTTGCAGAATAGTCCTTTCTACTTTATATATTTATACATTAGTCCTTGTCACATAGAAAATTTATATTCTTGATTTAGATATACAAAAAATGTATTTGAACCATATATCTAACAAATTACTTGTATTTAATTTATATCTGTTCATAGTGTAATTTTTTTTTTCTTCTTGTTTTTCTTTTTTAACCAGCAAGACGTAGAGGAAAATATAGAATAAATACTACAAAATGAAAAACTTGACTTAAAAGTTGAGAGAATATAAAAAGTCTAAAATCTTGAGTATTCATCTCCAAGATCCATCATCCCAATATGCATTTACAATTCATAACAAAATGAGTCCGTTCACATTTTTATTTGTCCGTCTGACATCGATGAATTACTATTTATTATTTTGGGAAAAATTTTCTCTTACAAAATAAGAAAGAGAGAATAATTTTAAATAATAATTTCACATTCACCAGATAGCAAAAACTCCACAAAATAGCAAAAGTGTACTCTCTCTGTTAACAATGTCTCAATCCCCAAATTATTTTTATAGTTTTGTGTGAAAATTCCAACTGTTTGTTTATTTTATTATTATTTATTTAGGGTTTCATTAAAATAGTTATATTAAAGCAATAAAAAATTGGAAATTTTCCAGTCGGAACTCGCATTCAAAATGGGCAGGAAGTCGGTTGGAATTGGGTTGGAAGTAGTTCAATTGGGATGGAACTCGGACATTATAGCTGGAATTCGTATGGAATTCGGTTTGAATCAGATGGAACTCGCTTAAATGAGCTGGAACTCAACAAAAATGGGATGGAAGTCCATTTTTAATAAAAAATTCGTATGGGATCTTTTGAAATTCCATTACATCTTGCAATTCACAAAAAATATAAATCATATAAAATTTGTTGGTATTTAGAATTGAAATGTGAGGCACATTAAATATAAATCATAGGAATCACAAGAACTTTGAATTGGAATTTCATGTCCTCAATTTGACACAATTAAACCGAACATATACGTGATGCAATAAAATTCCTAAAACCCAAACAAATTAATTAGGCGAAACTCTTTCTGTACAACCACGTTTTGTGTGACTTGTAGATCCACATATACTGCATTTCTTTGGATCTCGTCGTCTACTAGTCGATGTTTGTCCCGCCTCTGCTCCTGAAGGACGACGACTATTTCTTGGTCGACCGGCTTCGCGATTCGTAATCGGAGACAAAACAACACAAGTTTGTGCTTTTGGTGATACAACCCACTCATCTTTGGGAGGCAGCGGGTGTACGATCCCTCCATATATTTCTTGTCAATTGGATGTCTTGTAGTATGACCAAACATAGCCATATATACTTGTACCCTTGAAGTTGTGTCAATAGCAATGCTTAAGTTGATCATTATAAATTAAAGAATGATGTATTGATATATTTACTAACCGAATTGCAGCAATAGCATGCGAGCATGGAATGAGATCCAGCTGAAATTCACGATAGTCACATAAGTTGTCTTGGAGATCAACCTTCCACGTTGTTTCTGTGTTGCTGACTTTGAATTGTTCATCAGTAATTGCCACAACAGAGTATCTGTTCGAGAGCTCCAGGAATGGAGTCATTTTGGCCACACATTCCTCAGGCAACTCTTCGTTTCTTGCAAACGCCTTAGCTCGCCTTTCGTCAAACCATTTTTTGACAATGTGCCTATATAGCTCGACAACGGAACATATCAGCAGACATCTAGCATCTAACAGTCGAGAGTTGAATACTTCGGCTGCATTCGATGTCATGAAGCTAACCGGGCATTTTGACCTTGCCCACTTTTTCGGTCCCAGCGTCATGAGTTTGTTGTAAGTTGTCGGGCAATATTGTGCAATCTGTTCAATTGCCTTCTGATAGATTATAGAATGGTAAACATAGCCTGCCTTATGGTATAACTTCACAATTGGAGCACTGAAGGTTGTCATCTTGTTCTGGATATGGTAACAACATAAAGCGTGTGTTGCCTAAACCAAACTTATTGCATTTGCTATGCTGATGTGTTGGTATGAAACAATCAGCAATTGGTCATTAGAATGGAAAGCCATCCGGATTCGGTACATAAACCATGCCCAACTCTCATCATTCTCGATTGGTGCAAATCCAATTGCCAGAGGGAATATCTGCTCGTTCCCGTCTTTGGTTACATCAACCAATAGCACACCTTTATTTCTCCCCTTGAGGTGTGTGGCATCAACGAAAGAGGCATGTATGCTTTAAGCTTCAGTCTGCTTTCTTCTTCTCGCCTCAGACGCTCCTCATCAGCTCTTCTCCTCTCTTTGTGCTCCTTCCTTCTTATTTCTTCCCCCTCTTTGACCATACCTAAAAAGGTAGTCATGATTAGGGGTGTGCATCCGGGCGGTTCGGGGCAAAATTGGCCACCCTATCCATCAACCAAAAAAACCGAGGCTGACTTCATACCCGACCGAGAAACCGACTGAAGGTAATGGCGGCCGAACCATCCACCAAACTGAATTTCTCGATTGGTTTCGGTCAATTTTCTGTGAACCAAAATTTAAAAAAAATTGAGAGCTGTACATGAACTAATCACACATGGAACTCCTATCTGCAGTCTGCAGTGCTCGGCTGCTACATATGTTTGACGGTTGGAGTAATGGAGTGGAGAATTGGAGTTGATTCAGTCGAGGACTCGAGGGGGTGAAGGCGAATGGGCGATGTCGGCTGCGGGCAGAGGCGCAGAGCCCAACCCAGTGTGAGCATCGTTGTCAGATGCAGGCAGCCTGCAGGCTGGCCAGCACGGTTGGCCTAGGGCTGCTCATGAGCCGAGTCAAGCCGAGTTCAGCCAAACTCGAGCTCGAGCTCGAGCTCGGCTCGACCAAGCTTTATTTTTCAGGCTCGAGCTCGAGCTCGTTTCAATTTTGTGAAGCTCGAGCTCGGCTCGAGCTCGAGTCAGATGTTAATATTTTTTTGAAATTTTAATAAAATTAAACCAAATTTTTATATCTTGTTCACATATCTTTGAATTTCGATGCATTATATGAAGGAATGATACTTTAATTAATGTTATTATCCAACCAATTGATATAAAAATCATCACAACAGAACTATCAATTCTGGAACTACAAAATACAAAAATAAAGAAAAAAAACCAAAATTTAGCATTTAACTAGAATCACACACTAAGAGATTAAATGTTCCAAAAGAAGAAAAGAAAAATCAAAACATGAATCTCGAAAAATAATGTACTCTAATTAAAAATAAAATGAAGATTATGCAAATCTCAAATGAGACATTGAGGCTTGGCAGCTTCTAGGAGAAAAAAGAAATACTAATTCTTAGTAAAGAGAGAATGAGCATCGCAGACAGCCAGACACCATAGTCGTCGGTCGGGAGAGACGAGAGATCCACCAAAGTCGAAGGAAGATAGAGAATGCCGATGTGGGAGGAAGAGAGAGAACCAACAGCATCGAAGGAAGAGAGAGCGCCGCCGGCACTAACGTGGGAGGAAGAAATTGTCGCGGACTTGGGGGAGAAGAAGAGAGACGGCGCCGAGGAAAAATAAGATGTGGGTGAAGGAAAAGAATGAGATTCAGGATTAGTTTTTTTTATTTATAGTTAGGTCAAGATGGTAAATAATGAAAACTTAAGGGGGGAAAATATAAATATATATATATATATAAATATATATATATATATATATATATAAAAGGAGTTGAGCTCGATTAGGCTCGCGAGCCTATCGAGCTTAGTATAATTGAGCTCGATCTCGAGCTCGACTGTTAATCGAGTAGCTCGAGCTCGAGCTCGGCTCGCCCAGTCACGAGTCGAGTTCGAGTTTTGTACGAGTCAATCCCGAGTATCTCGCGAGCTAGCTCGACTCATGAACACCCCTAGGTTGGCCGATCAAAAATTTGGGTGACAAGGCTGAGGGGGAGAGCGAGAGGCGAGAGTAGAACCAACGGGCAGAGGCAGAGGCACGGTTTAGGGTTGAAATGGAGTTTAGGAATTAGGATATTAGATTTAGATTATTAGTATGTTATAATATTTATTATAAATAATATATAATATTTTATATATATATATATATATATATATATATATATATATTTATATATAATTTGGTCGGTCGGGCAGGCAGTTTTGGCGGTTCAGAAAAGCTAAACCAACCGTCGATCGAATTCAGTCAGTTTTTAAAATTTCAAACCGACCACCGACCGGTGACACATGTGCACCGACCCGAACTGTCCAAAAATCACCGGTTCGGTCAGTTTTTTCGGTTGGCGGTTGGTTTATGTACACCCCTAGTCATGATAGAGGTCACCGTATCCATCTTCTCCTCAATCACCTTAGTCAGTCTCTCCTAGGCAACTTCCATTTGGTGTTGGACCTGTTCTGCGACAATGTCATTTATATGTGCCAAGAGATCAGACTTGTCGACCGGTTGATCTTCAATGAGGGAAGTGGAAGCTTTAGCTTGAGTAATAGTGAGAGAAGTAGAAGCTTCATCTTGAACTCTGATTGTGGAAGTTTCAGCTCGATCTTCAGTAGCAACTGCAACAATTGGCCAGTTCACCTCAAGGTTTCCTCGAACAATTGGGACAAACAAGGTGAATAGCATAATTGAGAGCTCTCTCCTTTGTTCATCTTCAGCTTGGAGAGCTCGTACTACCTCATCTTCTTTCCTCATTCGCATCAGTTCCCATGGACTTGGAGGATCAGGAAGTCTTGACATTGGGAATGTGCATGATGAGCTTAAATAAGGGAGCTTGGTAATTAACTTCAAATCAGGGAATTTGTACACCAGCTCGAGACCTGTTTGGAATCGCCTCAGCTTCAGCAATAGTCCTTTGGAGTAATCGAATGACTTGGGCTTTAGCGTCAATGGAGGGAGATCATCCTTTCCAGATACTCGGTGGTGGGCTCTAATTTTTTTTTCAGCTTCTTCTTTACTTGTTTGATGTTGAGTTGTCTGGTCCTCTCCTTTCTTTGACCAATAAAACTGTCAGCCTAATGCTCTTCGGATTTCCAAAATGTAAGTTCAAGCCTCGCTTTCAGAAGATCCCTCTCTTCATGACTTAACTCGTGAGAGCAGAAGTCGAATATACTCCATCTCTGAAACTCATGCATCAGCGCAGAGGAATCCTGAGTGTCTTCATATAGGTATTTTTGTAGGTCTTAAGAATTTCATGATCAACCTGTGACTCTACTTGTTGAGAAATGATGTCAGCCAAGTAGAAGATATCCTCATTATCCTCTGACAACTCACTGAGAGGAATGCACCAGTATGTGATCCTTTGGATTGAGAATCTGGGATTTGGGAGACCAGCAAGTGGGACAAGGCAGATTGTGTGCTCAGCTGGTTCCCTTGAAGTGGCTTTCAGTCTCTGATCCCATGAATGACTTTGTTTGATCCTGGCCATGTGCTCCTCTGCAGTTTTGGACTCATTAGGGTCTTCATCTTCAGAGTCATCAGAATAAAACTTTTCATCAGATTTTCTAGCCTCAACTTCAACCAAAGCTTTCTGTTTGTCTTGTGCAACAATACTAGTCTCCCCTGGGACTGATGTTCCAGCTTCCCTGCACAGACAAATCAAAATTTGATAAAATATTTTTTGGTTCAACAATAGAGGTCCCTACAACCCCTTCCACTGCAGGGACTACATCCAACTCCATTTGAGTCTAAGACTTTGCCAGTTTTTCCAGGGTGGTTGCCCGCATCTCCTTAGTCTCAGTCTGAGCCAAGACAGCATCCCCTTGCGCTGCTGCCTGCTCTTCTTTCTCGATTTCAACAACTTCTGCCAATTTTTCCGGGATGGTCGCCTGCACTTCCTTCTCAACTTCAGTCTCAGCACGACTAGCCTCCCCTGCACGACTACCTGCTCGTCCCCCTGATACTGATAAAAAGATCCTAGACATTCACATTCACCTCATCTTGATTTATCTGTACAAGTAGACAATTGAATTCTTCATCTGTCAGGATATCCGTGGGTGTAGCCAAAACTAGCTTCTCGACAACCAACTTTCTGGTTCCTTAGACTAACGGGATGACTGTTGGACTGTGATGCAGTATTTTTTATCAAGTAAAAATTATCGAACACGAAGACTCAACTCGCCCGTTGTTTTGAGTAAAAGGGATTGATTTATAAACTTTAATATCTAGACGCGATAAAATGACTTTGAATGATCAATTATAAACTACCTAAAATTCTAAAGATTAATGCAAGCAACTAAATAAAATACTAAATGACTAACTTAAGATTACCAAAGAGAGAATAGTTGAGGAACATAGGATGAATTGGGTAGATTAGGAATACGTTTGGACTTGTCAACATTACGAACCAATTTCCGTTCAATAGTTTGGATCAATTCACTTACTCTAGTTATAACCCTTAGTACCGGTGTAATAACCGTAGATTAATCTCAATCTAAACCTAAGTCTAGGTTTATTGACTTCAATTAACTCCTAATAGCTCAAGAATTAAGACCTAGATATCGAATCACCTATCTTCTAAGTTAAACGACACCCATTTATAATTGCAATCTCCTCTAAGAAAGAAGCCTATAGAGCTGGTTCATTGAGGCATAAATCCAAATACATGGTGATCAATCATGCAAAGGATACGAATTCAAAACCACAATAATAAAAAAACTATGGAAATTCAATAAATCAAGTCCAAACAATATTCAAAATCATCCCCAATCACATCCTTATCCTCAACAATGAGTTTAGCTACTCATAAATATAATGAAAAACATCAATATCCCAAAATTAAACATAGAAGAGAAGGGAAAATAAGAAGTCTTAGGCTTTAAGGATGAATCCTCAGTTCTAGCTTCGATTCCTTCCTTCAACCTTCAATTCCCAGCCTTGAGATCGTGAGTTTCGCTTCTCCTTCGTGCCTTTTTCTCTCTAGGGTTTATCAGAGTCTAACCCCTATTTTGTGACATTCCTTGGCCTTTTATAGTTGAGAAATCCGCAGCCTCAGTACTTCGGTCCCGAGCGGAATCCTCTTTGAAAACTTCCATCCCGAGCGGGATGGAATTAACTTGTTGCAAAAGAAACCCGACAGATCCCGAGCGGGACAGGTAGGTCCCGAGCGGGATGGGCTTCGGCCATCCAATTCTTTCCCCCTCAAATTCACGCCAAATTTTCGAGTTCCGAGCAAAATGGAGCTGTCCCGAACATTGGTCCCGAACGGAACCATCCTGTCCTGAACGGGACAGGCCTCGAGTTTTCGCCTTTTTGTGCCTTTTTCAGTCCCGAACGGGATTTGCTGCGCTCCCATGCCAAATTTTGCTCTAAAACTCGAATTTCTTGCTTGTTTCATGCCCTGCACACTCAAAACAACTCTCGAACACCAAGTGAAGGTAAATCAATGAAAAGAAAAGATATGTGTGTGATTTGTGCACCTAATCCACATCAAATCATTCAATTAAACACTCCAAAAATAGTACAAATTACACACATATCAACCCCCCAAACTTAAACCTTTGATTGTCATCAATCAAAAACAAAAAACTTGATTTTCATTCGCTTGGTGCAATGCTTCACGGCTTACCACTATCTCTCAATGCATATTTTGATTTCACAAAGTTTTCATTATCCACCATGTTTGTATTAATGCAAAGAACTCAACCTTACCGGCATGTGATCATATAAGGTGTAACACTCACACTCAGCTGTATAAGGTTAATTTTTCTTTCTCTCAAGCACAAGCACACAAGTTTCATTCATATTGTTCATCTCTGCCACATTTTTTCACATTGAAACATCGTCCTAGAATCAAATAGGACTTTTATCGGGTTGTAACGTGGCTAACTAACAGGTAGAGTGTTTTAGACAAAAGTGACTCATTCATCCCGACCCTCTTCTTAACATTCAACCAATCAACCATTCAACACATAAGTAAACACTTCAGTTCAACCATCTGACAATTTCTCACCTTTCATCACTCTATATGCATTCAAACCTCTTTTCAATTTTTTTTCTTTCTTTTTCTTTTCCTCTTTCTCTTTCTCTTTTTCTCTTTTCTTTTTATTTTTCTTTTTCTTTCTACTTCCCCAAAAGATTCGCCAAATCATCATTTTCAATTCTCTCACAAAGTTCAATCCAAGCACTCATTTCTTCTTATCTCATAATTCATCCCAACCCACAAACTTGTTCCTAAGCACATATGAAAGAATTAAAGACTCAAAGTGGCTCCAAAACAATGGTTATGGTAATTATGTTTCCACCTTATTCTCCAACAGTATCAAAGGTAGGTACTAAGAAGGAATGACCTAAGATCATTTTCTAGTTCAATGTAACATGTTAAACAAAGTGGTATCGACAGACTCTACTCATTCCACTTGTGCCTCGCCTCTCACAACCAATCAATAATGAGGTAAAAAGGACTCATTAGGCTCAAATCTCGCAAGTTTAAAGGTGTTGAGTTCTAAGCATTAATATAACATGACGTCAAATGCCAAATTTGTTCGACCAAGGCATGCATCAATTTCAAGTTATTCCGCCCTATCATAAGCTCAAACGAAATCAAATCATGTTCATGCTTCATCACGAGTTCAATCTCAAGCCTAAGTTATCACAGTCAAGCACACTTCACTTGTAAGCACTTAAACTCCAAATAAACCATTCAATTCATGTTTAATGCAAAAATTAAGTGTTAGAGTTTGTGTACCCTACTTCCGTCAGTTTTACCAGGTGGAAAACAAAAAAATTCGGCATGGTTCTGCTTGTTTACGCTCTATCCACCTGTATCACATCACCACATCAAACAACAAAATAACAATTCTCAAAATATCAAATCTTCTCCATCAGCTAAAGATTAATCATTTTACAACCCAATCGAATACTTCAAAGCAACTAAATCAAATGAATCCTAAAACAGACTAACTAAAGTAAAGAAATAGATAAAACAGTCTCATCATAACAAGTAAGGGAGATAGGAAAGAGGAGAGAACTGACGTCCGTCCGACCCCCCAAACTTAGTCCGAAGATGACTAAGTTTGAAAAGACGGTAAGACGGTGATCACTGTTGGGCTGGTCCTTGAGCATCATCATTCCTCCGGCGCCTCCTATAATAAGCTGGAAACTGATCAATCAAGTCATGCAGCTCGGTCTCGATGCCGGTCAGTCTGTCTTTCACTCCATCAAATCTTTGCTCAAACCATGTTCTCTGGTTGCCCAAATCAGTCCTCAAACTGGCAACCTCTGTCCCCAAGCCGGCCATCCTCAAGTCCAATCCGACCATGGATGACGACATGCCTCTCATCAACTCTAGCATATTCGTCTGCCAAGGGCGTTGGGCTCCAGCGGAAGATGTCCCGGCACCCTGCTCGTGCTGCGGCTCCTCCTCATCCATGGACTCCTCATCATTGTCCTCCGGCACAGGAATAGAGTGCTCATAATTGGCGTAAGTCCCATATCTCCCTTTCCGATACCATAACGCCTTGTGATCTGGCGAGTCCAACAACAAATTTGCCTCGGTATCCGGAGCAATAAAGGTGGTGGCGGCAGTATTCGGCAGCATCATCCAAGCATCGCCCACTACCTTATACAAGTAAGCATTCTCCCGGGGAATGGATATGTACTTCGCCAGAGTGAGCACCGGGAGATCCACCACAGACGGTGGCACCTCCGTGCCTTCCCGAGGAATCTTGAAGTGGTCGAGGATGGGTGTAATCAGCCCGCCACAATAAATGTTGCTCCGTGTGGGGGCTCGGCTCCAATTGTCCATGGCCACAATAGCCATGGAGAAGGGGACTCCGGCAAGCATAGAGTGGAGCAGATAGAGCTCTGAGATAATCACATTGTTGCTCTCGTGGCGCCCGGAGACCGAGTTCGCGACGGTCTTGTGGATATATCTCAGCACCGGGTTCCTAATGAGAGAACCCTTTACCAGTTTCATCCTCAATGTACCCAAGACAGTCTCTCCAGAAATCTGCTGCCAGAAGTCCTTGGCATTAATAACAACGGGTATATAACCCGACCTCTCTACATATCCATAAATGGCATCGAGCTCCGCACGCTCCAAAGTATATCTCTTGCCCCCCATCTTGAATGTTAGGTGGCTAGGCCAATTTCCGGGGCTCCTGCGCACCGTAGCCGATGCCAAGAATTCCCGTGTTTGCTCTTCATATGCCAGCCACCTTTCCTCGAGCATCTTGTCCCATCCGATGTTGTGGAACAGTGTGTCCACATCCTCTTTAATCCCCAATGCAGTAAGAGTGGCTGGGCAAGGGTATTTCGATCCATGAACCACGCACTTGCTAAGGGCCCTTAGTTCCTTGTACTCATCATTTGTGAAATTGGTAGGGCGTGCCACACGTGATTTGGGTGCCATATTCTCTGCAACAATCGAACAACAAATCATTCTCCAATTTAACCCACAAGATTACCAAACATCAAAGCACAAAGAATTCCCCACATTAACCCGTGTACGTGAAGAATTCATCTTGGCATAACCAGAAATGCACAATTTCACATGAGTATCATACACAATTTAAAGAATTAAAACCAAGCCCAAATATCTCAAGGAAAATAAACAACTCCCAATTTTCACAAAAATTCCATTAATCCAATTCACCTTCAACGGAATATGCCCAATAATCGCAACATATACACAATTCTAACCAAAAAAATGTTCCTGGGCATTTATTCAAACACCTTATGTTCATCAACCAACAAAACCTAGGATAGAACTTTTAGCCATGAATAATCCCCAATCTGACGATCCAAATCTTAGAAATTAACAACACCACCAAATTAACATGAAAGAGGGGAAGAAATTACCTTGTGTTGGCCAAAAAATCGAGAGGATGCAAGAAAAATTGAAAGGGGTACCGTTCGTAGAGAGAGACGTGCAAATGAACCCATCCCGCGCGGCTCCCTTTTATAGCTGCGACGCATCCCGAGCGGTACACCCATATCCTGCTCGGGATGGCTCGACCGGCCCGGTTCGCTGCCCAAAAGAAACCGGTCCCGAACGGGACGCATGGATCCCATTCGGGATCCACCTCGGCCATTCTGCAGTTTTGATGCGATTTCCCATCCCGAGCGTTATGTGATGGTTCCGCTCGGGATACGTCATTTTTGGTCCAGAAGTTACGTGTCCCGAGCGGGACAAGTTGGTTCCTCTTGGGACGAAGCTCGGCCTTGCAGCAATTTCCCTTTTTTCTCTATCCCGAGCGGGATTTGATGCTTCTGCTTGGGATTTGTCACGGCCATGCGCGTATTTTTCCCCCAAAGTGAAGTGTTTTCTTCCCTACATCACTTCCATCAACTTCCAACAATCATTAGTAACACATAGTTCCCCCAAACTCGACACAATGCAAAACAATATTGAAAACACATGCATTCTAAACTATTAATGAAAACAAGACAAGTAAATCGATCTTGGGTTGCCTCCCAAGAAGCGCTTCATTTAACGTCGGGAGCTCAACGAACTCACCTACTTACCATCATGCGAGGGAGATTTCATTCACTGTTCGAGGTTGCTCAGAAGTGTGAAATCGCTTAACCTGGTGCCCATTCACCTTGAAGTAGTGGCCATCTTCAGTTTCCAGTTCCAATGTACCATTCTCGAACACTTCGCGCACCTTATACGGCCCTGTCCAACGAGAATGGAATTTACCCGGAAACAATTTCAAGCGAGAATTAAAGATAAGAACCATATCACCTTTGTAAAACTTCTTCACTCGAATCTATCGGTCGTGAAACCGTTTAGCTCTCTCCTTGCACAGCTTCGTGCTCTCATAGGCCTCGTGTCTCCACTCATCAAGCTCATTGATGCGGCTAAAAGTTCAATCAAATTAAACCTCTAACTACACAAGAATAAAATTTGTCAAATCCTGGTCCTTCCCCACTTCGCCCGCTAGAATACCGAGATACTATGGCAAAGTCTTATAGCTAGGCAAGATACAATCGTTGAGTAGTTTCTATCAATCAAAGCAATCAATTTAAACCTATGCTAACAACGTATGACAAACAATGAATTAAACCAACAATCATCTTTCAATCAATTCTTTCCACAAATCGGTAAACCAAGACAAATAAAGACTCAAATTAGGAAGATATGATGTTGAGATAAGTGTAGATGCAATCAAATTAGGTTAATCATTGATGTAAACACATTTTAATTCCTAGGAGATTGAGCAATCGACCCTACACTCGTTAACCCCTTGTCACGGCGAGCTAACGATTGATGATCTAAGACTTGCAAACCATCACATTATTAAGCCCTAGACCACTCCAAATAGTTCGTCAATTATTGCCCTACGACCTAGCACTGCACATGGATTGGAACTAAAATCGTATGAATCTACACTATTCACGACGATTCTGCCCGCGTATTGGCTGCAGCGTTCACATCAACTACCTCCTACGCTGGCTATTACCTACACCTAGGAGGTAAAGAACAAGTTCTAGTGCAATTCAAGCTCTCAAAGGAAAGTAAACAAACAATTCCCAATCCAAATGATCATGCATCCTTACTCAAATCAACATCCAAAATGAATTAGAACATCATACCTTTCAATTGTATAAATACAAAGTTAAAATCAATTACATCCATTACAATTTGAAAAGTAGAGATTGGAATATTCCCCAATTGGATTTGTATGCCTTGATCTACCACCTTGATTCTTCACTTCTCTTCCAAGGATTGGTGAATTAAGCTCATTGATACCCTTGGTGGAAGTTTGGAAGGGATGGAAATGGGAATCGCAGAGAGAATTTAGGTAGAAGTTATCTAAAATTATTCAAAGTTATCAAAATAACCGTTTTCCCCCTTTTATAATGAGTAAACAGGGCCTCGGATCACCCGAGCCAAGGTTGGCTCGCCCGGGCGAGCCCAGAACTGAAAACTGCCAAAACTGCGCTTTGGCTCGACCGAGCCACCTCTCTGAAGGGCTTGGCTCGACCGAGCCAAGTGTGGCTCGGCTGAGCGAAGTCCCTGAACCGCCCCAGCACCCTTTCTGCTCCGCTCGGTCGATCCTGCTTCCCTTTGACTCCTAGCTCGGGCGATTTCCATCCAAAACTCATCCAAAAGTGTTGTTTTATGCCCAAAACACATCCTACAACATTTCAAACACGAAAACACGAAAACAAGACAAAAGAACAACGAAAACATATGATATGAGGGTAAAATGGCCACAAACATGCAAGTTCACACATCGAAAAATAGGTCATTTTACACACATATCATAATCCCCAAACTTGAACCTTTGATTGTCCTCAATCAAAACAAAGTAAAGCTATCAATCTACCTCATGCAATACCTCATAGCTCATCAAAGTTATCTTAGCATGTTCAAGTAAAACGAGATTATCACCTAACTTTGTAACACGGTTAATGCTAAGGACATGAACCACTCATCAAAAATGGATACAAGAAACGAAAGCACTCCCTCACGTGTTTAGGGATGATGAGATTCACACAATCACAAGATATCGAGCTTGATTTCCATAGGCTTGCATCCATTCTCACCACTATACTACAAAAAGTTAGTTTCTAGAATCAAAAAGGTCTTTTCACGGGTTGTAACGTGGCTAACTAGAAGGTGGGTGGTTTTGGGCCAAAGTGACTAAACTTCTCAATTTCCCAAAACCCCCAAACTTGTTCATTTCGAACCACTACAAACCCCCAAGGCTTTTCATTTCACAACACGTTTTTTTCCTTTTCTTTCCTTTTCTTTCTCTTCTTTGTTTTTCTCCTTTCTCTTTTCTTTTCTTTTTCATCCTTTTTCAAATGCACCAGCATTCTTTCATTTTGTCGGTGCCTCTCTTCCCATACACTTGCACCAAAATTTTGTAGGTGCTCATTTTTCTAGGATTCAAACCAATCCTTTATTCCATATCTTTCATGCCTCAATATTTCCCATCAATACAAATTCAATCAATTCCCAACCCAACTCTCATCACCGTATTCACCCTCATACGCTCTTTCCCCCAAAACTTGATCCTAATTATATCAAAGAAGATTCACCAATAAAGCTCAATCACGGGGATCAAAGATAAGAAGGGCAAAATCATGATAACAACCACCTTATACTCCCGGAGTGAAAGGTAGGACTAAGAATCAATGGCCTAAGATCATTTCCTAGTTACACACTCATGCCAATAGATAGAGAACGGATGCAAGTTCTAGATCTCGTACTCTCAATCTTGCCACTCACAAACAATATAGATATGACAATATCATGGCTCAAACCTCACAGTTTTTTGTCAAGTCCTATGCATTAACCACATACAAAACTCGGCAATTCAAAAGTTAAACTTATGCTTCGACAACTAGATTCCGCCCTATCATTGGTTGAGATAAACATCCAACTTCACCAAGTAAATCATGATTCAAACCTCAAGTCTAGTTCGGGTTCATCACACACACACAAGCACACAACAACCTAAAAACAATCTACATGCATACAACAATCTAACAACAATCTAAATGCAATGCAACTAATTGGCAAGAGAAACGATAGAATGCGTTACCCATCGGTAGCCACGATTGCACCGCTTCTCCAAGACCTTATTGGTACCTACTCACATCAACAAAAACACCACCAAACTATTGAGCATAAAACAAGCCAATAAAGCTCTCATATCCACCAAACTTTCCACAAACCAAATATCATCAATGATTAGACAATATCCACTAGTTCCACTATTCAAACCAAACCAATAATCCAAACCACAAACCATGCATAATAGGAAGTATTCAATCATGCCAACTCATTAATGATTCTCTCCACAATCACAATCAAACAATCCTCAACCATATACACTTCCAAAACCTCTTTCCACCATCATTCCACTATCCAAAAATCTATACAATTAAATCGTTTTTCCACTAGCTCCACCAAACATACCATCAAAGCCAATGTTCAACTAACTCAAACCCATGAAAATATCCATACATATCATCAAGATGAGCAAAATCCAAAACATTCATCCAAGGTAGAATATCAATATAGGTACAACCAAATCGAATCAAATCTCAATAAAGGGACAATATCCAACAACTAAACTAATTGCAAGATAAGGGATAGGAGATGGAGAAGAATAAACCGAGGCACCGACTACCGGCACATCCCCCCAAACTTAGTCAAGTGAGACTAAGTTTGCAAAAACGGTGGACGGTGCATCGTCACTCCTCTCGATCTTGTAGCTCCTCCTACAAACACGAAAACAAACAAACTAGAAATTTATTCAAAATCAAAGCAACTCAAAGCAATTAAACAAAAGAAAGAAAATTGGTTGGGTTGCCTCCCAACAAGCGCTTCCTTAACGTCGGTAGCTAGACGACCTTACCACATTATCCATTATAAAAAATCTTATGGGTTTTTAGTACACCTTTCTCCCTTAATCTGCATTTACTTCGGAGCAATTTGTCCAAGGCAATCTTTCTTTCACCCCTATCATCTCTCCAAGGAAGATTGATTATCTTAAAAATCTCGAATGTCCAAGGTGGTGGTTCCTTCTTTGATTTGATCTCCAAGGCATCATCTAACGGAATCCAAATTATATACGTCTCGACTTCTCCCTCATTTGGATTAATCAACAACTTCTCATTACCTCTTTTTCCGATCAAAACATCCAATTCATACACTTTGTCTCCTAGGATCACCTCCTTTTCCTTCTTATCTTTCACTAATGAAGGAAAGACAAGCACCATATCACCACTTGGACCCCCCGACATATTTTCCTCATCATTTTTTTCTTCCTCATCTTGTTGTACCAAGGTCGGGACTTTTTGCAACTCCTCAAGTGAGATTATCTCAAGAGCACCATTCTTTTCACTTTCTATGACTAGCATCTCTTCCTTGGCGTCTTTATCCTCTTCATCTTCTTGGAGTAAGACTTCCCTTTCCTTCTTTGGTTCCTTTCCTTGAATCTCCACTATTTCCGTCTCTTGAAATCTTACTTCCTTAAGTACCATTACCTTATCCTCACATTCATCTTCCAAAATTTCATCAATCTCCTCACAACTTCCTTCGAGACCTATTTCCTTGTCAATTGGATGCTCTTCCACGTGAGGCTTCTCACTCACCTTCTTCAAGAGTTCGGATAATTGCATTTTTAATTCCAAAAGGTTTCCCGTGAGCTTATCCTGTCTCCTCTTCAAAGCTTCCCGAGACGATCTCACTTCACTAACTCGTTCATGATCACGGCTAACCCATTCATCACAATGAACTCTTGTCATGGATGGATTCCAAGTTTGGTTCTCATCAAGTCTACATGGAGAGTAGCTATTAGATGGGGGATAGTTCATGTTGTTCCTGAGGTCACCATTCCCCCACTTATCTCCATATCTTTCAGTACTACACTCCTCTTCTTCATATCCCCAGTTTGGCTTCACCATCCAATCATGTCTCCTCTCTTCCATCCATGGGTAGCTCTCTTCAAATACCAACCGGATTGGCTTCCTAGGTCGTTGTCTCTCCAACATCTTTGCTCTCATCTCATCCAATTCCCTTTTGAGATTGTTAAACCTCTCCGATTGAGTGCCTCGATGATTCTCCATTTGACACCTACAACAATCCAACAAACTCAAAGTAACACAACAAAAACAAATTTTAAACAACAAATTATTCACACAAGCAAAAACACAAACACCTAGCCTACAAGCTTCACTTTTCCCCCAATATCTAGCAACCTACTAAATGAAGTCCCCGGCAACGGCGCCAAAACTTGATGCGGCTAAAAGTTCAATCAAATTAAACATCTAACTACACAAGAATAAAATTTGTCAAATCCAGGTCCTTCCCCGCTTCGCCCGCTAGAATACCGAGATACTATGGCAAAGTCTTATAGCTAGGCAAGATACAATCGTTGAGTAGTTTCTATCAATAGAAGCAATAAATTTAAACCTATGCTAACAACGTATGACAAACAATGAATTAAACCAACAATCATCTTTCAATCAATTCTTTCCACAAATCGGTAAACCAAGACAAACAAAGACTCAAATTAGGAAGATAGGATGTTGAGATAAGTGTAGATGCAATCAAATTAGGTTAATCATTGATGTAAACACATTTTAATTCCTAGGAGATTTAGCAATCGACCCTACACTCATTAACCCCTTGTCACGGCGAGCTAACGGTTGATGATCTAAGACTAGCAAACCATCACGTTATTAAGCCCTAGACCACTCCAAATAGTTCGTCAATTATTGCCCTACGACCTAGCACCGCACATGGATTGGAACTAAAATCGTATGAATCTACACTATTCACGACAATTTCGCCCGCGTATTGGCTGCAGCGTTCACATCAACTACCTCCTACGCTGGCTATTACCTACACATAGGAGGTAAAGAACAAGTTCTAGTGCAATTCAAGCTCTCAAAGGAAAGTAAACAAACAATTCTCAATCCAAATGATCATGCATCCTTACTCAAATCAACATCCAAAATGAATTAGAACATCATACCTTTCAATTGTACAAATACAAAGTTGAAATCAATTACATCCATTACAATTTGAAAAGTAGAGATTGGAATCTTCCCCAATTGGATTTGTATGCCTTGATCTACCACCTTGATTCTTCACTTCTCTTCCAAGGATTGGTGAATTAAGCTCCTTGATACCCTTGGTGGAAGTTTGGAAGGGATGGAAATGGGAATCGTAGAGAGAATTTAGGTAGAAGTTATCTAAAATTATTCAAAGTTATCAAAATAACCGTTTTTCCCCCTTTTATAATGAGTAAACAGGGCCTTGGATCGCCCGAGCTAAGGTTGGCTCGCCCGGGCGAGCCCAGAACTGAAAACCGCCAAAACTGTGCTTTGGCTCGACCGAGCCACCTCTCTGAAGGGCTTGGCTCGACCGAGCCAAGTGTGGCTCGGCCGAGCGAAGTCCCTGAACCGCCCCAGCACCCTTTCTGCTCCGCTCGGTCGATCCTGCTTCCCTTTGACTCCTAGCTCGGGCGATTTCCATCCAAAACTCATCCAAAAGTGTTGTTTTATGCCCAAAACACATCCTACAACATTTCAAACACAAAAACACGAAAACAAGACAAAAGAACAACGAAAACATATGATATGAGGGTAAAATGGCCACAAACATGCAAGTTCACACATCGAAAAATAGGTCATTTTACACACATATCACTCATTCAACTTCTGCACCCGGTCCCCCTGAGCTTTCAGAAAATCCAAGTTCAATGTTTTGATGGCCCAAAATGCCTTGTGCTTAACTTCAACCGGAAGATGGCAGGATTTTCCATAAACCAACTGGTATGGGGACATGCCAATTGGTGTCTTGAAGGCTGTCCGGTAGGCCCACAAAGCCTCATCAAGTCTCTTGCTCCAGTCCTTCCTATTCAACACCATCTTCTCGAGCACCTGCTTGATCTCTCGATTGGCCAGTTCGGCCTGCCCATTGGCTTACGGGTGATAAGCTGTTGTTACTCTTTGTCGCACCCCATACCTCGCCAGAAGTTTATCCATGAGTTTGTTGTAGAAGTGACTACCTCCATCACTCACCAAAGCCCTGGGAATGCCAAATCGAGCAAATAAAGCCTGCAAAAACTTCAGCACCACTTGAGAATCATTAGTAACAGTGGGTATGGCCTCCACCCATCGAGACACAAAATCCACAACAAGAAGAATATACTTAAAATCGAAAGATGGTGGAAAAGGGCCCATAAAGTCAATGCCCCAAACATTGAATATGTCAACCTCAATAAAGATCTTTTGGGGCATCTCATCCCTTCGGGTTATATTCCCCATCTTCTGGCATCTATCACAAGTTCTAACCAAAGCAATACAATCTTTAAAAACGGAAGACCAATAAAATCCACAAGCTAATACCTTCAATGCGATGTGGTTTGCACCAAAGTGACCCCCACTTACCGATTGATGACATTTTTCGATAATTTTTCTCCATTCGCTCTGATGGACACATCTGCGAATAATACCGTCAGCACACCTGCGGAACAGATACGGTTCTTCCCAGTAGTAGAACTTGGCCTCCTTCAGAAATTTCTTCCGCTGATAGGGCTCCAAATCAGGAGGTAATACACCTGCAACCAAAAAATTACAGAATTCTGCATACCATGGAACACTAGCAACTACCACAGTCATAATTCTCTCATCAGGAAAATCCTCTTTATTCAAGCCATCCTGATTGTCACCCTCAACCGGATTCTCTAACCTAGATAGATGATCTGCAATTACATTCTCACAACCTTTCTTATCTCTAATTTCCATGTCAAACTCTTGCAAAAGCAAAATCCATCTAAGCAACCTAGGCTTTGAATCAGTTTTCGTAAACAAGTATTTAATTGCTGCATGATCAGTGTAAACCACAGACTTTGCTCCTACTAAATAAGCACGAAACTTATCATAGGCATAAACAACAGCAAGTAATTCTTTCTCAATCACAATGTAATTCACTTGAGCAGGATTTAACATTTTGCTAGCATAGGCAATAACTCTAAAGATTTTATCCCTAATCTGTCCAAGAGCTACCCCTACAGCAGAGTCACTATCATCACACATTAATACAAAATCCTCCTCCCAATCCGGAGTCACTAACACTGGAGCTGTCACTAATGCTTTCTTCAGCCTCTCAAAGGCCTTCACACAATCCTCACTAAAATCAAAAGGGACATCCTTCTCTAGCAAGCTATACAAAGGTTTGGTTATCTTGGAAAAATCCTGAATAAATCTCCTATAAAACCCAGCGTGTCCCAGGAAACTCCTAACCCCTTTAACTATCTTAGGCAATGGAAGTTGCTCAATTGCTACCACTTTAGCCTTATCAACTTCTATCCCCCTACTAGAGACCTTATGACCTAACACAATTCCCTCTCTAACCATAAAGTGACATTTTTCCCAATTTAACACCAGGTTAGTCTCCTCACACCTTTGCAACACAGTTTTTAAATTTTCCAAACAGTCATTAAAAGACAATCCAAAAACAGAGAAATCGTCCATAAAGACTTCCATAATATTTTCAATAAGACCATGAAAAATGGACATCATACACCTTTGAAATGTCGCCGGTGCATTGCACAGCCCAAAGGGCACCCTCCGGTAGGCAAAAATCCCGTAGGGACAAGTGAAAGTTGTCTTGTGCTGGTCTTCAGGTGCCACCACAATCTGATTGTATCCGGAGTATCCATCCAAGAAGCAATAATGAGACTTTCCTGCAAGACGGTCAAGCATTTGATCAATAAAGGGTAAAGGAAAATGATCTTTAATAGTTGCATTGTTTAAAGCCCTGTAATCAATGCTGAAACGCCATCCGGTAGTCGGTCTCTCGATCACTTCTTCTCTTCCTGGCTTGATAACCTTCTCGAACCCCCCTTTCTTGGGAACCATGTGAGTCGGACTGACCCACTCACTATCACTCGGGGCATAGATGATATTATTATCCAACAGCTTCATCACTTCATTTTTCACCACCTATTGCATCTTCGGATTCAGTCTCCTTTGAGGTTGTCTCTTTGGCTTGCTCCCTTATTCAAGTATTATTTTATGCATCACAATAGACGGGCTGATCCCCCTTATGTCGAAAATCTGCCACCCTATAGTTGATCTGTGCATCCTCAGGACCCTCTTAAGCTTTTCAATCTCTACAGCAGACAATGCTGAGTTAACAATGACTGGATAAGTGTCATTCTCCGCAAGGAAGATATATCGGAGGCTATCTGGCAGTTCCTTCAACTCCACCACTGGGGCTTCGTTCTTGCTCTATTCCTTCTTGAATTTAGCCTCTAGCTCTTCCTCCTTAGTCCTCAACTCCTGAAACTTCGCATCCTGCTTTGGTCTGACCTCTGGTGTATCTTCCAATGCATTCACCATTTCTAGCAACTCATCACAAACCTCATAAAGCTCATCAAAATAAAGGTTAGAGTGCAAAGAATCATGAATAACCTCTTCTAGAGCATCTTTCTTCTCATGACCAAATGACAAGGGAAAAGATAATACCTCGATATTGTTGCACTCGTCATACCTATCCTCATGTTCCTTCACATCAATCAATGCTCCTCCAGTACGCAAGAATGGTCTCCCCAGAATCAATGTCACATTCTTATCTTCCTCCATATCGAGAACCACAAACTCCGCAGGGAATATAAAATCCTTAACTCGGACCAAAACGTCTTCTACAATTCCCTTCGGATAGGATAGAGAGCGATCCGCCATTTGGAGAGTAATGGTGGTCGGTTTGATCTCCCCAATCTGCAGTCTATTGAAAAGAGATAGCGGCATTAGATTCATACTCGCACCCGAATCGTACAGTGCATGGCCAAACTCCAGTCCACCAATGACACAAGAAATTGTGAAGCTCCCTGGATCTTGCTTCTTAACATGCATTTTTCGCTGGATTGCTGCACTGCACTGCACTCCTCAAACAAGTTCACAGTCTCAAATTCTCCAAACTTCCTTCTGTGTGTCACCATCTCCTTCAAGAATTTTGTATACCCTGGAATATCTTGCAGAACTTCCAGCAATGGCAAGTTGATCTGCACCTTTTTCAAATGGTCTAAAAACCTTGCAAATTGCTTGCTCATTTTATTCTTTGCAAATCTCAGAGGAAAGGGTAGGTTGCTCCCTTTGGAAATTTCCTCGGATGTGCTCCCCTTTTGTGTTTTGACTAGCTGGGGAGTCACTTCTGCTTCAATCTCTTCCTCTTCCAAAACTTTGTCCTGGAGCCCCTTCTTCTCGTTACCCGACATGGGGTTACTGGGCTCGTCATACGATCGACCACTTCTCGTGGTTATAGCACTGCAATTCTTCTTTGGGTTGGCATCAGTATCACTGGGAAACTGCCCCTGTTGGTGTTTCCCACTCACATGCTTGGCAATGGTGGAGATTTGATTCTGCATCTCCGTGAACATACTATCATATCTTTCGAGCCTCTTCTCAAACTCTTCTTCTTTCGAGTTGGGTGCTCTTCACTCCTGCTACACATATTGCTTCCGCATGTGATCCCCTCCATTCCCTTGATTCGATCCTTCCCCTCTCTGCTCAAATCCAAGAGGTGGATTCATAGCATTGTTCGGATTCCCATACGATAGGTTCGGGTGGAATCGATTGTTTGGATGATAAGGAGGATTATCATACTGATAGTAGGGCCTTCTATAGTTCCCAAAATTACCTCTGCCGACAAAGTTAACATCATCAACTGATTGGGCTTCCATCTGCCCCATTTCACTGCATTCATTCGGAGTTGGATTTCCTCCTCTTGAGGAATTTCCCATTTTCTGCTGTTGTTGTTGGGCTCGATCCAAAAGAAGTAAGTCCATTTTCATTTCCATCGAGGCCATTTTTTCCTTCATCTCTTCCTGGTCCCTTATCTCAGCCACACTCTTCACAACTTTATATTCCCTTCTTTCCTTCGGCCATTTGTAACTGTTTTCTGCCAGCTTTTCAATGGCCTGCTTGGCTTCATCTTCCTCCAGATCGAGAAAATCTCCTCCACCAATATTATCCAGCCGCAATTGAGTGTCGTTATCTACCCCGACATAAAATTGGCAGATTATCTGAGCCTGAGACATCCCATGTTTCGGACATCTCCTCAGCAACTCTCGAAATCTATCCCATGCCTCGTAGAGTGGCTCATCATATTGCTGGCTGAATGATTGAATTTCTGCTTTCCTTTTCAGCGTTAGTCCTGGTGGAAAATACTTCAGCAAAAACTTCTCTTTCAGATCTTCCCATGTGTGTATCTCAGTTTTATTCAATCCTATCAACCAAGACTTAGCTTCGTCCTTCAAGGAGAAGGAAAATAGGTACATCCTGATTTGCTCCTGAGGGACTTGATTGATCTTTATCATGTCTGCTACCTCCAGAAACTGTGTGATATGACTATTCGGATCTTCACCAGGCTTTCCCCTGAACTGATTCATTTGGACCATTTGAGCGAGCTGAGGTTTGATCTCGAAGTGAGTAGCATCTGTCCGCACATTGAATCCTTTAGTAGATTCTCCTCTCGGTGGTCGGAATAGATTTTGGAGAGGGTTTCTCCTTTCTTCCCTTCGATTACGTTCCCCCGGATTGTTAACCTGGTTTCGAACCTCTTCCAGCTGTCTCTGCAGATTCTCAATCAACTGTCTGTCATTTTGTTGATCTTCTTCCGCCATGTCTTCCTTCCCTGCTCCTTGTCTCTTCAGTTCTTGTATTTTCTTTGCCTTGGATCTTGTAGCATGACCTGCACCAGTGAAAATTAAAATAAGCAACAATATAGTAAATCTAGACTACCAAGTTTTAAATCCCCTAATATCAAACAACGACCTACACTTTGAGTCCCCGGCAACGGCGCCAAAACTTGATGCAGTATTTTTTATCAAGTAAAAATTATCGAACACGAAGACTCAACTCGCCCATTGTTTTGAGTAAAAGGGATTGATTTATAAACTTTAATATCTAGATGCGATAAAATGACTTTGAATGATCAATTATAAACTACCTAAAATTCTAAAGATTAATGCAAGCAACTAAATAAAATACCAAATGACTGACTTAAGATTAGCAAAGAGAGAATAGTTGAGGAACATAGGATGAATTGGGTAGATTAGGAATACGTTTGGACTTGTCAACATTACGAACCAATTTTCGTTAAATAGTTTGGATCAATTCACTTACTCTAGTTATAACCCTTAGTACCGGTGCAATAACCGTAGATTAATCTCAATCTCAATCTCAACCTATGTCTAGGTTTATTGACTTCAATTAACTCCTAATAGCTCAAGAATTAAGACCTAGATATCGAATCACCTATCTTCTAAGTTAAACGACACCCAATTATAATTGCAATCTCCTCTAAGAAAGAAGCCTATAGAGCTGGTTCATTGAGGCATAAATCCAAATACATGGTGATCAATCATGCGAAGGATACGAATTCAAAACCACAATAATAATCAAACTATGGAAATTCAATAAATCAAGTCCAAACAATATTCAAAATCATCCCCAATCACATCCTTATCCTCAACAATGAGTTTATCTACTCATGAATATAATGAAAAACATCAATATCCCAAAATTAAACATAGAAGAGAAGGGAAAATAAGAAGTCTTAGGCTTTAAGGATGAATCCTCAGTTCTAGCTTCGATTCCTTCCTTCAACCTTTAATTCCCAGCCTTGAGATCGTGAGTTTCACTTCTCCTTCGTGCCTTTTTCTCTCTAGGGTTTCTCAGAGTCTAACCCATATTTTGTGACATCCCTTGGCCTTTTATAGTTGAGAAATCCGTAGCCTCAGTACTTCGGTCCTGAGCGGAATCCTCTTTGAAAACTTCCATCCCGAGCGGGATGGAATTAACTTGTTGCGAAAGAAACCCGACAGATACCGAGCGGGACAGGTAGGTCCCGAGTGGGATGGGCTACGACCATCCAATTCTTTCCCCCTAAAATTCATGCCAAATTTCTGAGTTCCGAGCGAAATGGAGCTGTCCCGAACATTGGTCCCGAACGGAATCGGCCTATCCCGAACGTGACAGGCCTCGAGTTTTCGCTTTTTTGTGCTTTTTTCAGTCCCAAACGGGATTTGCTGCGCTCCCATGCCAAATTTTGCTCTAAAACTCGAATTTCTTGCTTGTTTCATGCCCTGCACACTCAAAACAACTCTCGAACACCAAGTGAAGGTAAATCAATGAAAAGAAAAGATATGTGTGTGATTTGTGCACCTAATCCACATCAAATCATTCAATTAAACACTCCAAAAATAGTACAAATTACACACATATCAGACTGGCGGTCTCATTGGCATGTGCCGTGCCCTTGATTGATCGGGCCAGAATGGCTGTCATTTCCTCCTTCTTCTTGGCATTAGCTTCCACCTTGATCTTTGCAAAAGCCTTATCGCGAGTTGTTATCTTCGCCTCCAAGGCAGCCTGCTCAGTTTTCTTCAATGCCCATGCCTTGGCATTTTCTGCCTCAGTCCTCTTTAGCCTCTTGGCTTTGCGTTCAGCTTTGGCCGCCAGCTCTTCAGGTGTTTTCTTCCTTTTTCTTTGCATTTTCAATGGTTGTTCTACTTTACTATTTGGAGCTAGTGCTGGGACTGGGACCTTGATTGTTGTGCCTTTAAATCTATCGCTCGGACTTAGGCCTGGTCCCTCAGTACTCGGCTTCTTGTAAGCCAACTTCTTCTTCCTCTTTGGTTGGACTGGTACCTTAGTTTTAGTAGGAAGGGTAGTAGGAAGAACTACTGCGGTACCAGTCTGAGTCCCAGTTCCTGGAGCAATACATTTCTCCGGTTCCTGAAAGCTCTTCTCCACCTCTGCCTTCTTGGCCAGCTCGACCTTTTGCTCAGCAATCAGTTGATGGGCAACTGGTGGTATAAACACTCTTTTCACTTCCTCCAGGATCTCATAATCAGAAACCGGATCCTCTGGAAAACATTTTGATGGCCGGTCAAGAACCTCGGCCTCTTGTAGTTTGTGGTTTTTTGGTGAGCCATTGTTGGGGGAATGTAATCAGTTCTAAGGAGGGACTCACCCTTGTCGATCTTCTCTTTCGGCATAAGTACTTCGAGAAGATGACTCACCTTCAGAACAAAGCTGATTGAGGTGGTGAATGTAAGATCTACCTTCATCTTAGAGTTCCTTCCTACATTCTCTAAGAGTTGGCCGTAATTGAATTCGACCCAGTTTCCTGCCATCGTGAATGAATATTTCCGCAGACTCAGCTCTGAGTGTGAGCTCATTTCATGCTGCAACATCCTCACTACTACATCACAGAGCATCTTGTAATAGGGAGTGAGCTGGGAATTCGGGGTGCATGGCTTCCACTTTGCTTTGACCTCTACTTTCTTCCACTTCTTCCAAAGAGCTTTCATGGAGGCAGTATCTCTCTCTTTGTATTGAGTGATACTTAGCCATGTATTCCTCATGGAATATGTATCTGCCAGTAGTTCAGGATCCACCTTGATCCTACGCCCAAAATGCAAGTGATAAAATGGGGTTTGTCTTGGGCAACTACTGCACGGGCAAGGAACTCCGTGACCATATGTGGGTGGAAGAAGTCCGGTGCGGCGGTCACAATATCAAGAATGCCCTCCTTGGCCAAAACTTCTACAATATCTGCGTGATTCTTTTGGGCCAAGGGAAGATACAACAACTTCCCCTTCTATACTTGGGCTGCTCGTTGTTGAGAATGCTTCAGCCTTGCCCTTTCCTCCTTATTTCTACAAATGGTTACCAGTGATCGCTAAAATTATAAACGACTTATCAAAGCTAACAATATAGTGGCAAATAAAAATTATCGATCTCACAAGGAATGAAATAACGAACAATCCTAAGTACTGAACTTATAGCTTCTCATAAAATTGTTTGAGGCAATCAATTTTGAAAGGTTTTGGTGACATTAACTTTAAAAACTAAATAGAAAGCAATCTTCGAAAAGATTAAAATATAACCAGACAGAACAATTAAACGGGTTTTCAATCAAATGCAAAGATTCAAATTCTAGGGATTTTTATTGCTATCCTTCCTGACATGCAACAAATAAATCTATCAAATACCAATTTAATTCCTTGAAAGATGGAAATCAGAAAAATATTGTAAACTTCTTGGTTTGACAATTTACAAATTAGATTATCAAAATTTCTTTACCCTTTCGATCTCAAGAAATAATTCAATAACTCCAAAAATCAACAGATTAAATCCTATAACATAATTCCCTCTTTTTAAGACAAAAACAATTGATTATATTGTGAAATCCTTTTCCTGTTAATTAATTATCACCTTTTGAGTCTCAAATTAATTAACTAATAACCTAAATGAGTAGCCAAAAAATATAGGTTTAAATCAAAGCACCGAATTTCACAAATCAAACCAGGAAAGACAATAGATTAAATTAATCTATAAACATACAGTCAGGATAGATTTCAAACCCTAGAATCTGATTAATAAATTAGTTCATCATATTCATAACAATAAATATTATGAAAAGATAAAACCTGTAATAAACTTGCATTGATCAAAATGAGTCTCGATGTAACAAAAACAACTCCATCAACTATCTTCAAGCTCCAAAAATCATATAAACTCTAATTATGCCTTAGAAATAATATAAAACTCTAAAAATTAACTGGCTAACCCTAAAACCTCGAGTACAAGTGTTTATATTGGTGTAGTAATAATTCCCACAAGGTATTAAATTAAACAAGGAAGATTTTGCCTTAAAATCACAATTTCCCGCAGTTAAAACTTTCACGTCGACCGACACACGTGCCACGTCGGTCGACGCGCATCCTCCTCAATGGCCTTCAAACTCGACATACCATGTTGGTCTCAACCTTCCACGTCGACCGATACAAAGCTCACGTCGGTCGACGTGGAGCTCTTGCATCGACACCTCCCGAAGTCATCGCCAGCTCACATAGACTGCCTGTGTTGACCGACACAAGCCTTGTGTCGGTCGAAACAGAGCTACTTTGTCTATTTTCTTCCTTGATGCGAATTCTAGCTCTTTTCCTGCGAAAAATCACCATCAAACACCAACACAGCACCAAAACACAACGATGCACAAATACATATGAAAATAACGTAACTTGAACGCTAAATGAGCTAGAAACTAATTGATAAGTTAGCGAAATAACGAACTTATCAACTCCCCCAAATTTAAACCATTAATTGTCCTCGATTAATCCATAGACAGAAAATCAAATCAAATGCAGATAAGAGTGTGCAATGTCTCACAAGTCTCTAAACTATCAAAGCAACAATCATCCACGTATAATGCATAATCAAGACCGCAATCAAACAATCAAATCATCAAAGGGGACCTCATACGGAAGATTTGTTTGCACTCATCCCTAAAGTGTTTAGGTTGTGTAACATCACTCAAATTCAAGGCCAATGCGCACTTACCATATGTTTGACAAGTTTCTCATCTCTCCACTGCTAAAATAGTGCAATAAATTGAGTAATCAAATAGGTCCTTATTGGGTTGTAACGTGGCTTCCTAAAGTAGGTGGGATGTTTTTTGCAAAGTGGCTCAAACTGTTTTTTTCCAACTCTCAACTCCCTCATCACACCATACTTGATCTTTCAATTCAACCACTTCATTTTTTTTCTTTTCCTTTGTATATATTTTTCTTTTCTTTTTCAAACAAACTTAGTGAACTATTCAAGGATTTAGATTATATCATCCTAGTTCACTTTATTTTCTATTCTTTTTTTTTTCACAACTCAATCTCTTTCTCTTTTTTTTTCACAACCTCAATCACAATTTGACTAAACATAACCACAAAATCAAAATTTGCACTCAATTCATACCCGTCTCACTCATCAACCATTCTAAACAAAGAAATCACTTAAAAGGCTAAAAAATGCTACAAGCGGAGATTTTTAAGGCTAATGTATAGGATTTTGGCTAAGAAAGAATATGCCGAAGATCATTTTACCCTATTATCCCACTTATGCAACTTTGAGAGAGAAACAAGTCAAATTCTAGAAGAATATTGCATACACACCTTGTCACACATCAAACAAAAATTTTAGGCTCAAAACTCACTTGGGTTAAATTTTTGTTCCCCCTCAACAATCATCAAGTTCAACCTTAGTCTAACATGCACAAAACACGCATCAGAAAGCGACTCATCAAGCAAGAGACTCCTATCATCGACTACTCTATCACATAGATTATCAATTCAATATCCACATACCAACCAATCATCGATCACAGTTACATTCTAGGGAGGATTTTTCAAAATCTCAAGCTAAGAACAATCACAAGTTCCGACTACCCTATGTTCAAGCGCGTGAATGCGATGCAAAACTAACTAAGGTCCTAACTAAAAATCGACCAAAACATGCTAAAGCAGTAAATCTGGGTTATAAGCTAAAAGGCAGTAAATCAAAGCAGTAAAAACATAATAAATCAATAAAAACAGTAAAAACATAGTAAAACACATTTTACGATCCCTGTCGTTGTCCCTACAAACTTATTCAACGGAATGGAGAATAAGTTTGAAAATCGAGCAAAGGATAGTAAAAGTGTACCTCACTGGCCATCCTGGGCATCCTCATCATCCCCCTGTGCTCAGCGGTGCCTCAATCTGCGGCGGCGTGCACACACAATCTCTGGCTGCTCATCGGGCGGTAGCAACAGACATTGCAGCTGAGAATCAATGCGATCCAGCCAGAAGTAGACATCCTGCCAGAACTGAGAACTCCGGGCACGCTCCGCATTAGCTGCGGCTCTCTGGGTGGCCTGGAGGGCGGCCTGCTGCTGCATAAATTCATACATGATCCCCCAGTTAGCGCCAGAGGAGGAAGTACCCTCCGTATAATAGCTCGAGGAACCGTTGGGCCCCCAGTGTGGAGGCTCATCAGTGGCGTGATAGCCCTTATCACGCTGCTCGTCCTCATCATCCTCCTGGGCTATCTCAAGCCCGCTGTGTCTCAGCCTCTGCTCTCTCTGTTGCTGCCCTGCCCCAACGCTCCTGCTGGGCTTTATGGGCGGCTATCTCTTCGGGCGTCAATACCCGATTATCTAGTTGGACTTCGACCCGGTGCAAAAGTCGGCTCTGAGATGCGACTCCATTCTCAGGAATCATGCACGCCATATGAGCAGGAGTGCTCATGAACCAATTATCCTTGTATTCCATATATGTAACATGTGTGAGGGGGTGTTTGGGAGAGGAAACCTGTCAATGTTGAACATCCGGAGGGTCAAGGGTGGGCCCTGTAACAACATCATCCACCGGACCGAGTGGTGGACGTCGAGGATGTTGGGATTGTATACTGAAAACATATAAGATTAAATGTTTTGTACACTAGTCTTCATATATGTGTTGCTACAACAATGCTAGCTGTCTGATGAAACAAACATACAACAAACCATAATATCTTATTATCTCGCCTATAGGGATGACCATATGGTGTGTAGGAGATCACAGAGGATCATATGAGTCGTTTGACCTGGCGAGATATAAACAGTATCACAGCTGAGACAGTCCCTGGATAGGATGTCGGTCTAAGCTGCGATGCATCGGTTCATAAGTGGGCTTCTCCTAGCTACTTGATGTGTCGGTACATGGTTATGTATTGATGGGATCAACAATGGGATGTGCCATTCTCATTGACATATGAATGAGCCAGATCCCTAACATACTTCCTATGATCTTAAACCTAACTGAAGGATAAGGGGCACACATATATTGACCACACTTTGATTTACCATGGTGGCGAGTCTTAAATGTACTCTTATACCCGTATTTTGGGTGTTGGCAATTTGTGTGTGGCCTGCTTAGGCTGGACATTTTGGTAAGCATATCCGTTTCAGGATGGTGACATTCCCTGAGAAGCTCACAAGGTTCATCATGCTAAACCCTGCAGGTTGAATTATTTAATTCAGGCATAAGTGAAAAGGAGTGAGTGGTATTACTCAGGAAATAAGAGATTAATTCATTATGGCTGATTGTCATAAGCAAAATTAATTAATGAATGTCTAAAACCTTAAATATGTGGATCATATTAGTTTGGTGCAACCCGTTCCTAATAACGTGGTAATAAAGGGGCGAGTCAGCATTGTTACCGTGGTGAAGGTTAAAACAATGTTTTATTAATTAATTATGTTCTGGGTTGAACAAGGAAGAATTAATTAATAAAGAGGGCCTACTTTATTATTTGCATCTGGTCCCTGGTCTGGCCCATGATCTGCTCAAGCCCATTAGGGTTAGGGTTTCTCAAAACCCTAACACTATATATAGGCCTTCTCTCTATCAGATCAGTGTTGAGTTTCAGTATATTGAAAATAGAGAGAGAGATGGCGACAACTGATCTGAGGGAGGAACTGATCGATTTCTTTAGATCTCGGATCCAACTTGGTAGATAATCCTCACCAGATTTCCAAGGAGCAAGGGAACAGATCAGAAGATCAGATCTGTAGGAACAACTGTCCATCACCATTGTTCAGATTCAGATACAGATTTACTTCATCGTTTTATTCTCTGATCTAGATCTGTAGATCAAACATTGAAGATCAGGTATTCCTAAATTCCGTCCTCTGCAATTAATTTTGTAGGAGCATGCATAAGTTCGCATGGTTTATTTAATTGAAATTTATTCCTGATACCCTAAGAATGATCCTTGGTAAGAATTTAATTAGTGGTAACTCATGTTATCCATCGTAGACTCAAACCCTACAATTGGTATCAGAGCCAGGTTGATGTTCTTAGGCTCTATCTTGGATAAATTGAGATTCAATAAATATGTATGTTTATGGATGGATTTAAATTGTCGTGGATGTTTTGTTCTTGTGGCCTTCTCGTTTTTGGGTTTTTTTTTCACCACGAGAAAATCCGTGATTAGATTTTATAGGGAAAATCATGTAATAGATTTTGATCTATTTTTGTATTTTCTATTTTTTTAAAATCTGTAAAATTCTGAGATCTGAAGATGCCAAGAACACACGAAAATTTTCTAGCACCACCACGTTCAGTCCTCGGAGTTCTCACCGATCAACGACAGCGGCATTGCAGGAGGGTGGTGGCGGCGGCAGAAACCCTAGGGTTTCCTACTGTGGCTGGACCGCGCCCAGTTTTCTGTGTTGCTGTGCGCGATTCTTCGGCAATATGCACAGGTCCAACGAACAGTGGAGGGCCGTGCGCAGGAGGAGAGAGAATGCAGGATGCACGCCGGAGGCACGCGGCGTTGTTTTCTGCGGCAGCAATCTCTTTCTCTCCTTTTCGCACGGTTAGCTGGAGATGCAACAACGATGACGGTGACTGGTTCTACGAGTGGTGGTGGCTGGCAGAGAAGAACGCAGCTCGCGGTGGATCTGCATTCGTCGGTTGGTCGCGCTGGAGGAGCAACGGCCACGCGCTGATGCACGTGGTTGCTCTATTGTAGCGCAACTCGGTTGCTGCTGCTGTGGTCAGCGACGTTTGCCGGTGATGCAGGTTGCTGGCGACGGCGACCGGGCAAGGCTGGGCTGCGGGTGTGGCCGGCGGCGATAGCTAGGGTGCGAACTCCGGTGGTGGCGCAGCAAAAGGCTGGCGGCAGCGGCTGCTTGCTGCAAGGGTGGCAACTAGGGTTTGGCTGCCCGGGCTATAGCTCGGGCCTGTCAGCCCGAAGACGGCCCGTAGTTCTGAAAAATTAGGGTTTGGCTGTTGTTTGGGCCAGAAACTGTAATTTTAAGCCCAATTGCTGTTGATGCAAATCCAAATCAGATTTCAAGTCCAACGGAGGCCCAGTTTGAAGATCTGTATTGAATATAAATCTTGTAATAGTTAGATTTAATTTTTTTTTAGTTGTAATCGCATCTGAGGGGCCACGAGAAGTTTTATTTGTTTATTTAATTATTTCTCGTACTGATGTGATTTATTATGTGCGCACTAGTAAATAATAGGAAGCATGATTTTTTGCTTTAATTATTTACTGTTTAAGCATGTTGTAATTTTTAAATTATCAAGCATGCTTTATGTGATTTATTTTATGTTTTAAATCGTGTCTATACATTCCAGGATTCATATTAATTTATGATGAAATTTTAGATATAACATAATTTATGGCAACATAAAATAATGTGTGCGCATGAAACCTTTAGAATTAAAATACTGAGCTGGATTTTGGTTCTTCTCTAACCAAGATTATTAGACCTCCACAAATACGACCTCTCACTGGAAGTGAGGCATCTTGAAGCGTAAACGTCTACTCAAGTAGCTTGCGTTAGAGGTCCCTCACCAGGTCTGGTGCGTTGAGGTTTCTAAATAAAACATTTAGTTTGAGATGAGAAGTGGGAGCCTTTGAGCAAACGTCTACTCAGGTAGCTTGCATTGAGACAACTTTCACTGTTCTCTAAGATTAATCTAAATAAGATAACAAAGGATGTGAGGGGCATGCGACATGGGTCCACTACGTATGCTAAATCGCTCTAAACGTCCGGAGTTAGGCTTGTGGTTAATTTTGGCTTAGATATTGCCTGGAGTATAACTCATGAATGATGTCCCTGCTCCGGATAGGTGAACATGATTTTAAGATCTCCAATATTAATTTCTTTTGCTAAAGATACCTGGCATGTTAAGAAATTAAAGGACCTATTTTGGTCTGGTTGAGCGTTTGCCGTAAACGTCTACTCAAGTAGCTTGCGGTAAATTAGCTTGGGCAATTGGAGGAAGCAAATTGCATTGTTTTATCTAAATGTTCTATGCATATTTGTTTCAATTGTTCGTAGTATGTGCTTACTTTAATTCGCTTATTTGTTTTCAGATATGTCTATGAATAATGTCATTAATATCCTCGCTCAAAATCCTCTCAATGGTCCGAATTTTCTTGAATGGAAACGTAATTTGGATTATATCCTTGTTGCGGAAGAACACAAGTTTGTCCTTACTGATCCTTGTCCGCCAGTCCCAGCTGCTGACGCTACTACCGAGCGGCAGTAGTCTTACAATATGTGGATCAAGTCTAATAATGTAGTGAAATGCTACATGATGACCACTATGAGTAAGGTACTGCAGCTGCAGCATCAGCATTATGATAAGGCCTATGAGATTATGCATAATCTAACAGCGACTTACGGGGAGACGGACAGAACTGTCAGATTCAATCTCATGAAGGAGATTGTGAGTAAGAAAATGTCTGAAGGCAGTTCAGTGAGAGAGCATGTGGTTGCCATGACTCACCTCATGGATGAACTAACGTTGCATCGTGGTGGTATTGACGCGGAAGCCCAAGTCGTAAACTCTCTTCCCAAGTCCTTTGAAAACTTCAGGTTGAATGTTGTGATGAACAAGAAGGAGTATATTCTTAATGAGTTACTCAGTGACTTGATGGCAGCACAGTCCCTGATGGAACCCAAAAAAGCAGTTTTGGTTTCTTCCTGTAGCCAGTCTGCTGCTCTTAAATGAGCAAAACCTAAAAGAACGGCTAGGAATAAGAACAAGAAAACTGCTGGTGGGAACAATGGAGTTTATGCTCAAAAGAAAAAGGCTGGGAAAGTTAAAGGAAAGGGCAAGTGTTACCGCTGTGGCAAGCTAGGACACTGGAAAGCAAATTGTCCAGGTGTTAACACCAATGGACGAGGTACGTCATCATTTATATGTTTAGTATCAGTTTTCTACTCCTTGTGAGTAGTGGTTACTGTGAATACTAATCATGTTTTGGCTGCGCTGTGCAGAGAATCAAGCTGATGATAATGCTTGAGGATGATGGGACTACCAACTCCAAGGAAGATGCTGGAGATTGTTCTCAAGCTGTTGGAGTTATTTGCTTTCAGTTTATGTTAATAACTCTGTTTTGATTCAAGTTTCTGAAGAGATGTTGTTTTGGTTTTGATAAACATATTTTTCATCTATTGTTATGGATTATCAGTTATTCTATAGAGTTTATCTATCATGAATGAATAACAATGTTTTCTATTATGGATGATTGTCTCTTCATTACTTGATTACATAAACTATCAGTGTTCTAAGATATAATTTAAAGAATCTCTATAGAGATAGGTTACATCAGTCTAAGTAGTTTTAAGTAATTCATGAAATTATGGATTCAATCCAGGTATTCCTAAGAATGGTACTTATGACAACTACTTAGAGGTATAAGATGGTAACCAGGCCTTTTAATAGGCGATTGTATCTCTATAGATTATTTCGTGTTTGCTCTGGTTTGCTGGTTTGAGTCTACTTCCATAGTTACCTTAACAGGCATTGATACTGTAATCATTTCAGATTTGGATACGTTTATCTAGTTCACTACAAATCTTAGTCTCTTGCTTTAATCAAGAGCGTTCAAGACTAAGGTAGAAAATAAGTTAAACAAGACCGTAAAAACATTATGGTTCATTCATAATGGTATATCTTAAGTGATGGGTTTTTTACAGTATCTGGCAGAGCAAAGGGATTGCATCCCAGTTAACTACACCTATTATCCCTCGATTGGGATAGTGTAGGTAAAACGAAATAAGATTCTTTAAAATTTTATAAGTTATGCCAGCTTTGCCAAATTTTCATTTTTGGGAAGAGCGCCAAAAGCAGTTGTGTGTTTGCTTAATCTAGTGCCTTCTAAATCAGTTCCAAATACCCTAGCAGACCTTGACTCTGTCAAAAGGGCAATGATGGGTTATTCGGCTGTTAAGCTGATATAGGAAACTGATTGTTTGGAAGAAAGGTTTAAGCAAGTACTGCTTTGTGGGCTATTCCAGGTAAACGAAAAAGATGGTTACTTTGTATATCCTAGACACAAGCAAGTTGTATAGGATGAAACCATGAATCCAAATGAGAGATTGTTCTCTGACGTTTTAGAGAAGACAATTCAAATCCACCAGGAAATACCCCGTGGCATATTGAGCATACCTTGGAAGGTATGGTACCAATTGCATGGTCACCTGTGTAAGGTGGTAAACCAAAAATTAATGCACCATTAACTGACAACGTAAAAGGAGCATCGTTGCAGTGGGAGGTTGCCTTAACAGGCTTAATGGTACTAGTTCGCGGAAACAGTCTCTGGACTTGTTCCCAGCTTAACGAACAACATCGTACTTATTCTCTAAAGCGCAACGAAGCTGTTAAGACAAATGATGCAGTTAAATGATGTCAAGTCATGAATTCAGAAATGAATCAGTAAAGCTTATGGTTGTATATCAGGATCAGTGATTGCCAAATAGCTTACCATCTATAAGTAACTGATTGATATACAAGAAAAGAAATGCCCGAATGGTAACCTAGTATGTCTTAAAAGGTCTAGGTTAGTGATCGATGCTAAATCTGCATACAAATTATAGCATAGGACAAATAAATTTATAAGTACCCGAAGGTTGTCGAACCCACAGGGATAGTGCAATGAAGGGAAATCATATACTGGATATAGTTTTTGAAACTTTTGTTTGGGTAAATCAATTTTCAGGGTTTTGGGTTTTTCAAAACAAGGAAATTAAAGGGATAAAAATAAATATTAAAAAGCACAGATTCCAGGGAAATCTACCAAACTGATCAACATGCAAGAATTAAATATTCAAACCCATAAAACACAATTTTGGTGGAAAACCTTTTATTGTGGAGTTAATTCCTTGGTCGGGCAATTAAAACCTAAATTACTAATTAGTGATCTATCTCCTCTCGGTCTCAAAAATACACTAATTAATCAATTTCATAAAGATCTAGATTTTCCTACAATTGAAATCTTCGTGGTCAGACAGATAATCAAAAGCATTAAACTCTCACTTCCTATTATCGATTTTCACCTCTCGGTCCTTCAATCAATAACTAACACCTATTCCAATTTTCATCTCTCGATCCTTCAATTGAAAATAGATTTGAAATAAAAATCAAAGAGTTTAAACCAAGGGCTTGAATAAATAAATCTAAACACGCATCACAGATGGAGAAACCCTAGAACCTATTTAGGGTTCTAGCCTAACATATTGAAAATAAACATTGCGAGGAAAAATAAAGATTGCATTAAAAAGTAAAGGTTCAACAAAAAGTAAAGAGGAATTCTAAAGCAAACATAAAATAAAGAAGTAAAAACTGTAAAGGGGAAAAGAAGTTAAAAACTAAAGAGGCTCTCAGATTCTGAGCTAATTATGAGTTTATATAGAAGTAGGGTTGAGGCCTTGGATGGATATCTTCAAAAGGTATGATTGATTGCTTCCATATTGATGTATATCTTGTTCCCCAAGCAATTCTCGCCCAAAATATATGAAAATTTCGCCAAATCTCGCCATTCATGTCTGTCTCGGCCGAGATGTCTCTTGCCCCGGCCGAGATGAAAAATGTGGCCAGGCCGAGATGGGTTTCGTTTCGGCCGAAACAGAGACGTTTCGCCACTTCCGACCCTTCTGCGCAGTCTCACGGTTTTGGCCATAACTTTCGCATCCGAACTCCGATTGACCCGATTCCAGTTGCGTTGGAAAGCTAACTCAAAGATCTTTCAAATGCCATGCTCCATTAGCTCAGATTCCAACGGTGGAAGAAGTAGTGACTGTTCCTTTAAACATCTGTTGCTTTCGGTACGGGTTCTCCATTGGATTTGGCCTAAAACCTGTAAAATCTTACCATGGCAAGCATAATACCCTCTAATATATACTCATGCTCAGTTCATTCAAGAAAACATACTAAAATGCATAAAAGAAAGGAAAAACAAAGCGATAAGTGAGTAGAAAAACGAGCTTATCAGTTAGTGAGCGAGGTATGTTTCACAACAAGACCTTCTCACTGGTTGCAACTATTAAACCCATTCGAATTCTTTTAACCATAACAACACATTTGAATCTAACTGTCTGGAAGATAGATGATATCATCCGTATGTTATAAACGGGTACCTTGATAAAAGGTGATGACATCTATGTGCAACAACCAGATAAGTTATGTCCGGTATCGTGGGAAGCATCGTGTCTGGAAGCTAAGGAAGTTCAAGTATGAACCTAAAGGAGCTTTAAAGTCATGAAACAGACATTTCGATATTGTCTATCGAGTATGAGAGTTTCATGTACTAGTTATTTGTCAGCAGAAGCGTGGATTTCCTTGCACATTATGGAGATAGTATTTTCACATTCGGAAACAGTGTGGAGATATTGCCAGACATTATTGATGGTTATCCGAACAGTTTCAGAAGCACGACTTATGAGATTTTGGAACATCTTTTGAATTAGAGTCTTGTGTTGCCACAAGAAAAGGATGTTTAGGTATCTCAAGTCGCTTAAATTGATTCTGTGGTGAGTCATTCATAGCAAGAAAGATTGTTATCTTTCTATATTGTAAATGAACGAAGTTAGATATCTGTACTACTATAAGCATGTTAAACAGATATCAGTTCAACTTTGGATAGGCACATTGGTTAATGAATGAGCCTTGTGAGTTGAATGACATCGGATATCCAAGAGGATCATAAGGAAAGGAAATCGACCTCTAATTATGTGTTGGCCTTGGAGGAGGAGTTATAGGAATCTAAAACAAAAGTGTGTTGCGGATTTCGGTATGAAGACTGAGTTTTTGACAGCTTCATTAGCTTTGCAAGAAGCAGTATAACTCCGGTGTTATCCTCTAGAGGTGTGTGTTCTGAGTTTTCCTAATAAAATCACATGGAATTGTGATCATGTCGGTGTAATGACAAACTCAAGGGAACCCAACATTCACAAGGTGGTGAAACACATAGGATGTGTGGTATCACATCATACGAGAGATCGTGACAAGAGGTAACGTGAATGCAGTGGGAGTGATTGACAGTATAGACACACTTAATACTTTGATAAAGCAATGGTATTATACTTTATGTATAAGTGGGAGATTGTTGGATTGTATACTGAAAGCATATATGATTAAGTGTTTTGTACACTGGTCTTCATATATGTGTTGCTACAACAATGCTCGCTGTCTGATGAAACAAACATACAACGAACCATAATACCCTATTATCTTGCCTATAGGGATGACCATATGGTGTGTAGGAGATCACAAAAGATCATATTAGTCGTTTGACGTAGCGAGATATAAACAGTATCACAGTTGAGACAGTCCCTGGACAGGCTGTCGGTCTAAGCTGCGGTGCATCGGTTCATAAGTGGGCTTATCCTAGCTACTTGATGTGTCGGTACATGGTTATGTATTGATGGGATCAACAGTGGGATGTGCCATTCTCATTGACATATGAATGAGCCAGATCCCTAACATACTACCTATGATCTTAAACCTAACTGAAGGATATGGGGCACACACAGATTGACCACAATTTGATTTACCATGGTGGCGAGTCTTAAATGTACTCTTATACCCGTATTTTGGGTGTTGGCAATTTGTGTGTGGCCTGCTTAGGCTGGACGTTTAGGTAAGCATATCCGTTTTAGGATGGTGACATTCCCTGAGAAGCTCACAAGGTTCATTAGGCTAAACCATGCAGGTTGAATTATTTAATTTAGGCATAAGTGAAAAGGAGTGAGTGGTATTACTCAAGAAATAAGAGATTAAATAATTATGGCTGATTGTCATAAGCCAAATTAATTAATGAATGTCTAAAAACTTAAATATTTGGATCATGTTAGTTTGGTGCAACTCGTTCCTAATAACGTGGTAATAAAGGGGCGAGTCAGCATTGTTACCGTGGTGAAGGTTAAAACAATGTTTTATTAATTAATTATGTTCTGGGTTGAACAAGGAAGAATTAATTAATAAAGAGGGCCTACTTTATTATTTGCATCTGGTCCCTGGTCTGGCCCATGAACTGCTCAAGCCCATTAGGGTTAGGGTTTCTCAAAACCCTAACACTATATATAGGCTTTCTCTCTATCAGATCAGTGTTGAGTTTTAGTATATTGAAAATAAAGAGAGAGACGGTGGCGGTTGATCTGAGGGAGGAACTAATCGATTTCTCCAGAACTCGGATCCAACTTGGTAGATAATCCTCACCAGATTTCCAATGAGCAAGGGAACAGATCAGAAGATCAGATCTGTAGGAACAACTGTCCATCGCCATTGTTAAGATTCAGTTCCAGATTTACTTCATCATTTTATTCTCCGATCTAGATCTGTAGATCAAACGTTGAAGATCAGGTATTCCTAAATTCAATCCTTTGCAATTAATTTTGTAGGAGCATGCATAGGTTCGCATGGTTTATTTAATTAAAATTTATTCCTGATACCCTAAGAACGATCCTTGGCAGGAATTTAATTAGTGGCAACTCATGTTGTCCATCGTAGACTCAAACCCAGGAAGCGGCGTCCATAAGCCAAACGTAGGTAATCAGTGACAATGCCCAATGAATGGGCAATAGGGGTGACCAAGCCACCCCACCAATGTCACCTCTCTTTGCCTTTGCTTTCCGAGCCAAGTTATCCATGAAGCACGTGGCTAGGCTAACGTGGTGGCCCCCGAGCATGCACCTCCTTCTGTCTTGCTTTCCCACTCTCATGTCTCCCAAAAATACTGGTCCCCATCCATCTCAAAATGTATTGGAAGACCGGATTATCCACTGGAGAGGACTTCATGTTCCCCATATCAAACTTCTCAGGCCCAATTGAGGTAGTAGCAGCTATATCTCTCCACATCTTCACACAGTTGAAATTTCTCACCTCGTGATATATTCCTCCTGGTGGGTAGCCAAATATGATGTCTAGTTGTGTCCGGGTTAGGCTATGCCTTTGATTCATCAATTGAAAAGTGATCTCAGTAGGCTCCGGTCCTGTGCCTCGACTCATCCAAACTTGAACCGTGGCCCTGAACTCCCTAGTGAGGGTAGAGTAGGTGATCCAGTCTCTGTTCAACATACAATCCCAGCGGATTTGATGGAATAGGGCACTCACATAATCTTCTATCCCCATCTGCCTCATTGTTGTGTGATCCAAAAATAATGTTGGATTTACTGGACAGGTGAGAGGCTCCTGGTATCTTACCCCCTCTTGTTCATTCTCGAAAATCGGAGTGTAATCTGCAAGGCCTGCCAGACAGAAACAACAAGCTCAAAATCAAGCAATTAAAGCAAATTTTCACAACCAAATCAAGTGCCCGTGTAAAATTAACAATCAAATAATGCAATTGACACTTAATTGAACCTATAACACTCCTCCAATCTAAAAAAATTGACCTTTTCTAAAAATTCACAAAACTGGGGAAAACTAGCAACACAAAGTAAAAAATTTGAACCCTAACTTAACAAATTCAACCAATCCTAAGAAATGAATCATAACAAGTTATTCATATAGACTAAACATGCAATCTATATCAAAGTATTCAATCAAATAGGTACCCAAGTCATCCATTCAATCAAAACCCTAACTAGAGCACAAACATGGTTCAAATTGAAAATAAACTTGCATAAGCGATTAAATCATCAAAAGAATGAAAAAGATTGAGTTTAGGGATCATACCTACCATGGGGAAGTCAAAATCGAGCAAAGGAATGAAAGCAAGGGTGTGGGGAAGTTGGGGAAATAAAATTCTCGTGCTTGTGTGCAAGTGAGGAGAAAAGAGAGAGTTTTTTTCTTTTAACTTTTAGACCCGCACAATTTTACCCTCTGTTTCGGCCGATGCAGAGTCTATGTCGGATGACGCATAAAAATTTAAATTTTTTTAATTATTAAATAAAATAAAATACCTCGAAATTGGCTGCCTTGGTTGGTAGATACACGTCGACCGTCATGAGTCCATGTCGGTCGACATAATTTTTTTTTTAATAAAAAATAGGAAAAAAACATCTGCATCGACATACTGCCTCAGCCGATTTATGCACGTCGACCGACATGATACCTGCATCGGTCGATTTGGATGTATTTCGCGTTGATCATCCTGACCTTCGTATCGGTCGAAACAGAGGCCTTTTGCACGAATTTTTCCAAGCTTCAATAAAAAAAACTAAGGTAAAACATTATCAAACTCAAAAAATTAAAAACCAAAACTGTCCTAAACTTAAATAAAACTTAAAAATCGTAATTTAACTCACACTAAAACAATAAAAACATTGGGTTACCTCCCAACAAGTGCTTGATTTAATGTCGCTAGCTCGATATTACCTCTTCTCATGGCCGATCCAAGTAGAAAGTGTCCACAATGCAGATTTGTTGTGGACTGTAGTACCTTTTCAATCTCTGGCCGTTGCTAACCCCACAACACTATTCAGGAAAGCACTTACAATAGTATAGGGGCCTGTCCACTTTAACTGCAACTTTCTGGGCATGAAGCAAATTTGGGAATTGAATAGTAGCACCTTATCTTCGGAGTTCAACACTAGTGAGTGAATCCCTCGATCATGAAACCTCTTGGCCCTTGTCTTGTAGATGATATTGTTCTCATAGGCCTCATCCCGAAAATCCTCCAACTCATTTAGAGACATAACTCTACCAGCAGCAGCATGTTTCAAGTCCATATTGAGCTCTTTCAATGCCCTCCAAGCCTTGTGTTCCATCTCTACAGGCAAGTGACAAGATTTAAAAAAAAATAAGCTGATAAGGAGTCATACAAATGGGAGTTTTGTAGGCAGTGCGATAAGCCCACAGTGCATCATCCAAATTGATTGCCCAATCTTTCTTCTACTTGACAATCTTCTCCAAGATTTTCTTGATTTCCTGGTTGGATAGCTATGTCAGTTCATTCCCTTGAGGATGGTACGATGTAGTGACTCGATGCTTAACTCCATACCTAGCAAGAAGGGAAACAAGCAATTTGTTAAGAAAATGAGATCCTCCATCACTTACTAAGGCTCTCGGTGCTCCAAAGGTAGTCATAAGCTTTTGTAGGAAAGTGACCACAACTCTTGAATCATTAGTGGTGGTCGGAATGGCCTCCACCCATCTCGAAACATAGTCCACTACAAGAAGGATGTAGGAGAAGCCTTGGGAAGATGGGAATGGTCCCATGAAATCAATCTCCCAATCATCAAATATCTCGACCTCTACCATGGGGGTTTGTGGCATCTCATCCCTCCTTAAAATATTGTCGGTCCTCTGGCAACGATCACAACCAGTAAACCAACCTCGACAAGTCTCGTGGATAGAGGGCCAATAGATTCCACTAGCAAGTATCTTGAAAGCACTGTGGTTGGCTAAATGATGACCACTTGTAGGAGAGGAATGACAAGCCTTGAAGATCTGCCGCCACTCGGACTGAGGGACACAACGGCGAATGATGCCATCAGCACATCGGCGCCACAAGTAGGGGTTCTCCCAATAGTAAAAATGGACATCTCTCAAGAACTTCTTCCGAGCATAGGGGGAACAGCTTGGAGGAAGAGCACTAGTGGCAAGGTAGTTTGCATAGTCGGCAAACCACGGCGTCTTGGACTCGATCAAGGCTCTCAAATCTTCAATATAGCACATTTACTCATCGGGAAAGGTTTCCCGAATCCTCGACACCTGCTCATCTGCCTCAGATGAAGGCTCCAAATGCGATAAGTGATCAGCTATCACATTCTCGGTCCTCTTTCTATCCTTGATCTCCACATCAAACTCCTGAATGGCAGGATCCATCGAATCAACCTCGGTTTGGCATCCTACTTGGAAAACAGATATCTAATGACATCGTGGTCAGTATAAACAATAGTTTTCGAACCTATCAGATAGGACCAAAAATTATCAAAAGCATAGACAATTGCCAACATCTCCTTTTCAGTGGTGGTGTAATTGCACTGCGCCAGATTCATACTCTTGCTGGCATAGTTGATCACATGGAACAGCTTCCCTTTCAACTGGCCTAGGATTGCTCCCACTGCATAGTCACTGGCATCACACATCAACACAAAAGGCTCACTCCAGTCTGGAGAAGTCAGGATAGGTGCGGTGACTAGGGCCTTCTTCAACTGCTCGAAACCCTGCAAACACTCAGAATCAAAAACAAAAGACACATCTTTCTCCAACAGATTACACAAGGGCCTTGAAACTTTAGAAAAATCCTTGATGAATCTTATGTAGAATCCGGCATGGCTGAGAAAACTCCTCACTCCTTTGACATTAGCCGGCGGTAGTATCTTCTCAATTGAAGTAACTTCTCAATTGGCCGAGTGTCAACTGAGGATTGGCCTTCGTCAGTCTGATCTCCTTTAGTCTGAACTTCGTCTTCAGGCTAAGTTGCAACTCCTTCAGCCTCAGTCTTATCCTCAACTTTAGTTTGAGCCTGGATGCCTTCAGTCCGAGCTTCTCAATCAACAGCCTGGCCTTCGGGATTGCCAGTATGATTTCCTGGGTCTTCATTCTAAGCATCAGCTTCATCAGTCTCAAAGATCCCATTTTGAATTCCCTCTTGATTTAAGCCTTCGCGTAGGGAGATAGAATTCAAGGTCTTAGCAAGATCGATTGCATCACTAACCTTCTTGATTGTCTAATGGCCAATCGAGGGTCCTAGTTGAGAAGATGATTTGTTCATTGGTCTAGTCAGATCAATTGATTTAACATTGAAAGAATTCATGTCCATCTGACCATTGCCATCATCGATATCAGGAACTTCTTCTCCCAGTTCCTTCATAGTCTTGCGCACCAAAGTAGCTTCATAAAAAATAACATTACATGTTATCTCCACAACTTTGGTAGTCTTTTTTAATACCCCATATTTGTTATGACAAGGGTGTCCATATCCAAGGAACACGCCTCCATCAGCTTTGAGAGAAAAGACATTCAACTTTAACTTTCCATTGTTATGGACATAACATGGAGAACCGAAAGCACGTAGATGAGCTATAGAGGTCTTACAAACATGATAAACTTCATAAGGGGTCTTTTGATTTTGATCATTGATGCCGCATCAATTCTGAGTTTAGCAGGCCGTAATCAATGCTTCGCCCCAATACTTCTTGTCCAAGTTGGGTGGTCAGGCTAAAGGGAAAAACTCAGTTCCCCAAACTGGAAAAGAATTCAGTTTCTAAACTGAGTCCACCTAAGAGGAAGCCAAACATGCATAAGAAATTGGTGAAGCAATATGTCCCTATTGTGAGGAAACTAATTTTAGCAACTGGAAATTAATTAAAAAAGTCAGCTTCACGTCGGAATTTAAAAAATCTGAGGTCCTTTAATCATACCTCTTATGAGAAAAGGATTCATCCAAGTAGGGGGAACACCTACTTGAGGTCTGAGCCCAACCAAATCTCAGTTTTAAGGGCTAGGAAGACTTCACATCCAGGACTTGGATTCTGAGGCTCTTCCAGAAACTTAGTTTTCAGAAAGTCAGTTTCTAGAAAGAGTTTGCACACACCCACTATTCCTTCAACACTGCATCCAATTAGCATTCACTAGTTCAGAAGGAAGAGTAAGGTACACAAGAAATCAATAGTGATTAAGGTGAATCAAGTTTGGATTCCAAAAGGATGAATCCGAAAGACTAACACAACAGGACCCGCAAAAGCTCGGGTACCTAGAGTCTAATTTTCCTTGTGTTGTAGGTACATGGAATTTAGAATCAGCTCCAGAAGAAGAGGAGAGCTTGGATTCTAGATAGTGGATGTTCCACACACATGACGGGAGAAAAAGACTTACTCTCAAAATTGGAAATGGCGAGAGGACCCCCAGTAGTATTTGATGATGATTCAAAGGGAGAGTCATTGGCAAATGATGCATCGAATATAATGGCATAACAATCAACAATGTATCCTAGGTCACCAACCTCAACTATAATCTTTTAAGTATCAACTAACTCATTCAAAACGGCTATGAGGTGATCTCTGCTGAAGCCGAGTGCCATATCAAAGATAAAGACTCGAAGGAGACCATAATCAAAGGAATCAGAAAAAGGAGGTCTCTATGTCGTGGATTGGGAGAATGACGAAGTTGACACTTACCTTGTCGCAAGAAGCTCCCAAGAAAGCATAAACTGGCCTTGGCACAAACAGTTGAGCCACCCCAACTTTCAATTGATCAGACATCTTGCGAAATACAAGCTAGTGGAAGGCCTACCGTAAACTGGATTCAAGAAGGACAGGATATGCAGAGCATGCTAGAGGGGAAAGCAAACCAAAAATTCATTCAAGAATCGTCCTGTAACAGCGAGCACAGACAAGATACTTGAGTTGCTTCATATGGATCTATTTGGACTTGTCAAAACCACCCACGATCGGAGGAAAGAGATTACTCTTATAGATGTTGATGACTACTCGAGGTATACTTGAGTGAGGTTACTAAAGACTAAAGACGAGGTCAAACTCCAGCTTCCAGAACTGATTGTGAGAGTTCAGAATGACAAGGGAGTGATTGTGAAGAGGATAAGGTTTGATAATGGAACTGAGTTCTGCAATGGACCCTTGATGGATTTTTGTGCAGACATCAGAATTGCTCATGAGAAATCAGCTCCAAGAACTCCTCAATAAAATAGCCTTGCTAAAAGAAGGAATCGAACACTCAAAGAAGCAGTAAGGACCATGCTCGCAGAAGCCAGTTTAAGTGAAGGGTATTGGGGAGAAGCCTTGATGACGACATGCTGTACTCAGAATAGAAGTGCCATAAATAGTCGTCATCACAAACTACCTACGAGGTCTATAATGGTCGTAAGCCTTCTATAACTCATCTATGTGCTTTTGGTTATCCATGTTACATTCACAATAACGGAAAGTTAAAACTGAATACCTTTAGTCCCAAAGCTGATGAAGGGGTGTTCCTTGGTTATGGACATCCTTCATACAAGGGATATTGGGTACTCAACAAGACTATAGGACTTGTGGAAGTAACATGTAATGTTGAAGTTGATGAGTTTGTTCTAGTGCGTAGGACCTTGAAAGAACTGGAGTTAGACACTCGTGAGATCAAGGATGTCAATGAGAAACTAATTTTTGAAAACAATACTCCTGATGGCTCGACTGGATTGCAACCTGAGGCCTTAGATTCCATAACCCTAAATGAAGGCACAAATAAAGGGGGAATCGAAGATGGAGCTCAAAATGAAGATGCTCAAATTGAGCATAGAGCACAAACTGGAGTTAATGGAAATAAAGATGCCCAACACGAATAAGTCATTCCAGAAGAAGCAGATCTGGAAACTGGAGTTGAAGAAACTAACAATTCAGTTTCTATGTTGGATCCAATTTGAGTTTTAGAAATTTAAGCTTCAAGAGAAGAAAAACAGAGTTTGAATGCAAATCTAACTACTGTTCCAGTTTCAGGAACTGACTTTCCAGGATCCTCTACTAAACCTATTAAAGTTAGTCAGTTTTAGAAGCCAAAGTGGTTGAGATATCATCCTGAAGATGTTGTGTTGGACAACATTGCAAACTCAGTTCTCACACGCCAATGAAGTGCTCTTCTATCATGCTTTTTTTCACAACTGTCAGAACCAACGAAAATTGCACATGCATTGAAGTCAATCGACTGAAAAAATGCAATGCAAAAAGAGTTAGCTGAGTTCAATCGCAACAATGTATGGTTCCTGGTGGACAGACCAACTCACCAATCTGTTATTGGAACCAAATGGGTGTTCAAGAACAAGCAAGATGAAACAGGCATGATCGTGAGGAACAAAAGCAAGATTGGTTGCAAAAGGAGATGCACAATGCGAAGGCATTAACTTCAATGAAAACTTTGCTCCAGTTGCCAAACTTGAAGCCATCAGATTATTTCTAGTCTATGTCGCTCATCACAACTTCACAAATTTCCAGATAGATGTGAAGAGTGCTTTTCTGAATGGGGAACTGAAAGAAGAAGTCTACGTTGAACATCCCTCAGGCTTTGAAGAAGGAAACCAAGTTTATAAACTGAGAAAGGCTCTATATGGGTAGCAAGCACCCAGAGCTTGGTATGAGACTCTATCTCAGTTTCTTCTAAAGAATGCTTTCCAGAAAGGAAAAATTGAGCAACGCTTTTCAGAATCAAAGATGGAACTTACATTATGTTAGTTCAAGTCTATGTCGATGATATCATATTTGGCTACATGATGATAGTGAAAATTGCAACACTTTATCACGTTAAATTTATTAATCCAGGTTCTTTCAATTCGCTCTAATGAACATCATTTACTCGTTTGAATGAACTTATAGCTAGGCAAGCACAAGTCGTTGAGTGTTTATCTAACTAGGCAAAAATCATAACAAACCTTGCATAAATGAAATAAAACATAAATCCAATCATATTCAATTATCTTCAAAAGTTCAAGCAATCAATTCTCTCCAATTAGGTTGAAAAAGTATCAAGTGCAACAATGAGATAAGAGTGAGTATTGAATGAATGTCAATTGTGTCCAGTTTGAGTCAAATCATGTTGTAAACTATGTTTAATCCCAAGGAGATTGAACAATCGACCCTACACTCGTTAACCCCTTGTCACGGCGAGCTAACGGTTGATGATGCTAAGACTCGTAAACAGCTACGTTATTAAGCCCTATACCACTCCAAATAGAACGTCAATTATTGCCCTACGACCTAGCACCACACAAGGATTGGAGCTAAAATCGTATGAATCTATACTATTCACGATGATTCCGCCTGCATGTTGGCTGCAGCGTTCACGTCAACTACCTCCTAATCTGGCTATTACCTACACCTAAGAGGTAAGGAACAAGATCTAGTGCAATTCAAGCTCTCAAAGGAAAGTAAACAATCAAAATTCAATCTCAATTCAACACAATATCCATCCAATCAATACTCACAATAGAGTTTAGTTCCTCATACTTTCAATTGTGTACAATACAATAGAGAAAATGATAGAATCCATTACAAATTGATAGGTAAAATGATGATCTTCCTCAATTGTTTTCCTTGTACTCAATCTACCTCTTGATCTTCCTTGATCTTCACAAAATGTGGAGGAATGTGGCCTAGATCTCCTTGGATGTGGATGGGGAGTGTTGGGAAGATGGTTTGGGAGAGAATTCTTGTGACGGTTATTGGAAATTTGACCAAAAGTTCTTTTAAAATTCGAAAATCCCCCTTTTATAAACGAGCTAACAAGGCTTCGGATCGTTCGGTCGAAGTATGGCTCTCCCGGTCGAAGCTGGAAACTACCAAATTGCTGGGAGACCCGCTCTAGCTCGCTCGATCGAAAATGGCTTGACCGAGCCTGCTCTCTGTTGGCAAGGCTCGGTCGAGCATGCTCAGCTCGGTCGGTCAGAGTCTCTGTCCGGCTTGGCTCGGCAGGTCCTGCTCCGCTCGGCTGATCGACGCTTCAAACTCCAAACTCGTGCGATTTGCCTCCAAAACTCCACCAAAAATGCTAGTTTATGCTCAAAACTCGTCCTACAACACTCCAAACACAAAAACACGAAAACACAACGAAAGAACAACAAAAACATATGATATGAGGGTAAAATGGCCACAAACATGCACGCTCACACATAAAAAATCAGGTCATTTTACACACATATCATAATCCCTCAAACTTTAACCTTTAATTGTCCTCAATCAAAACAAAGTAAAGCAATCCATGAACCTCATGAAACAACCTCACAGCTCATCTTACTTATCTTGGCATGCCCTAATCAATCGAGATTATCACCTAACTTTGTGATGCGGTTAATGCTAACGACTTGAACCGCTCATCAATTTTTGGATAAAGAAATAAAACGCACTCCCTTACGTGTTTAGGGACGATGAGCATCACTCATTCACAAGATAACGAGCACAATTTCCATAGGCTTGAAACCATTCTCACCACTATACTACAACGAGTTGGCTCCTAAAATAAAAAAGGTCTTTATTTTTGGTTATAACGTGGCTTACTAAAGGGTAGGTGGTTTTGGGCTAAAAGTCACTACTTCTCCATTTCCCGAAACCCCCAAACTTATTCTCTTCAATCCACTTCAAGCCCGAGGCTTTTTATTCACAACATTTCTGTTTTTTCTTTTCTTTTTTCTTTCTTTTTCATATTTTTCCAACACCATCATTCATTCATTTCATGGTGCCTCTCTTTCTTTTCTCTTTTTTTTTTCTTCTCTTTCTTTTTCTTCTCAAGCACTCAAAATTTTTGTTGGTGCTTCATTTTTTTAGGATTCACATCAATCCTTTATTTCATACCTTCCATGCCTCAACACTTGCAATACAAAGATGCCAAACAATTCCCAACCCAACTCTCATCACCGTATTCACCCTCATACACTCTTTCCCCCCAAAATTTGTCCTAATAATCTCAAAGAAAATCCACCATTAAAGCACAATCACGGGGGTCAAAGACATGAAAGACAAAATTATGATAACAACCACCTTATACTCCCGGAGTGAAAGGTGGGACTAAGAATCGATGGCTTAATATCATTTTTTAGTTACCAAACTCATGCCAAATAGATAGAGAATAAATGCAAGTTCTAGATCTTGTGCTCTCAATCTTGCCACTCACAACCGATAAAGATATGAAAATATCATGGCTCAAACCTCACAGCTTTTTGTCATGTCCTATGCATTAACCATACACAAAAATTGGCAATTCAAAAGTTCAACTAAAACATGCTTTGACAACTAGATTCCGCCCTATCATTGGTCAAAGTAAATATCAAGCTTACTAAGTAAATCATGATTCAAACCTCAAGATCTTGTTTGGGTTCATCACACACGCACAAACAAGCACACAACATCCTAACAACAATCTACATGCCATAAAACAATTGTAATGAAACTAATTGGAAAAAGAAATGATAGAAAGCGTTACCCATCGGTAGACACGATCAAACCGCTCTCCCATGCCTTATTTGTACCCACTGCAAATCAACACAAACACCACCAAACTATTGAGCATAAACAAGCCAATTAAGTTCTCATTTCCACCGACTTTCCGCAAACCAATCATCAACAAAAATAAAGCAATATCCACTAGCTCCACCATTCATACCAAACCATTCAACATATCCACAAACCAAACCAAATAGAAAGAATTAAATCTCATGCAAGCTCGCTAATAATCCATCACAAACCATTCAACTAAAATTAAAACATCCAAACAACATCCACATCCAAATCCATCATTCAAACCAAAATAAAAGTAGCTCAATACCATTATACAATCAAATCGAAGATCAAATCATTTAAAATTGATTCAAACTAAACTAAACTAAACTAAGATAGAGATAGAGAGAAGAGTGAACCAGAGTAGAGCACCGGCTACCGACCATTCCCCCCAAACTTAGACAAGTTAGACTAAGTTTGTAAAAAGGTATGCGGTGCACTCTCACTCCTCTTGATCCCCTGGTGATCCCTACAAAAGAAAATTGCAAAAATCAACCCGAAAAAACATCAATTGAATCAATAGAAGAAAGACAAGTACCACACTCCGGATGTGTTGCCTCCCAACAAGCGCTTTTTAAAGTCCATAGCTCGACTACCGTACCTTAATCAATAAAAGAAACTTCCAAAACAGTACGATGTACATCATTCACATAATATGGTTTAGCCCAATGTCCATTAATCTTAAAACAAGGACCATTCTCACGTGCTAACTCCAATGTACCATTGTCAAACACTTGCTTCACAATGAAAGGCCCTGACCATTTGGAGCGAAACTTACTGGGCATCAACTTTAACCAAGAATTGAAAAGAAGCACCAAATCACCGGGAGCAAAAGATTTACCCCGGATGTGCATATCATGGAACTTCTTTGTAAGCTCCTTGTAAATCTTTTGAATTTTCATACGCCTCATTGCGGAATTCATCCATTGCATTCAAATACAAAGCTCGTTCACCTTGGGCCTTCCTCCAATCAACATTAACAATCTTCAAAGCCTAATAGGCCTTATGTTCCAACTCAACTGGCAAATGACACGACTTCCCGAATACCAATTGATATGGTGACATACCAATTGGAGTTTTGAAGGTCGTGCGATACGCCCATAAAGCATCATCTAAATGCTTGGACCAATCTTTCCGGGATGCTACCGTTTTCTCCAAGATAGCTTTGATTTCCCTATTGGCAAGCTCAGTTTGACCATTAGCTTGAGGGTGATATGGAGTAGTTATCCGGTGCTTAACTCCATATCTCGCCAATAAATTCTCCAGCAATTTGTTACAAAAATGGCTTCCCCCATCGCCAACTAACGCTCTAGGAATTCCAAAACGTGTTACTAACCCTTGCAACAATTTCATCACAACTTTAGCATCATTAGTAACAGTTGCACAAGCTTCCACCCAACGGGACACATAATCCACAGCAAGCAAAATATAATGATAGCCACAAGAAGAAGGAAAACGGCCCATAAAATCAATCCCCCAAACATCAAACAAAACTACTTCAATAAAAAGTTTAGAGGGCATCTCATCCCGACGGGTAATGGATCCTATTTTCTGGCACCTATCACAAGCCTTAACAAAATTCATGCAATCACGGTAGATAGAAGGCCAATAAAAACCACAAGAAAGTACCTTCAAGGTCGTTCTATTAGCAGCGAAATGCCCTCCACTCTCTGAAGCATGACATTCCTCAATTATCCGTCTCCACTCTCCCTGGTGCACACATCTTCGAATGAATCCATCTGCACATCTACGAAACAAGAAAGGCTCCTCCCAATAATAAAATCGCACATCTTTGAGGAACTTGTTCCATTGATGGTACTTCAAGTCAGGAGGAAATACTCCGGCAACAAGAAAAGTAGAAAAGTCAGCGTACCAAGGAGTATTATAAGCTACATAAAATACTTGTTCATCGGGGAAGATATCATTAATACAATGTTCATTTTTGTCCCCACTAACAGGTTCCTCTAACCGAGACAAATGATCAGCTATCACATTCTCACACCCTTTCCTATCTCTAATTTCTATATCGAATTCCTGCAACAATAGAATCCACCTAATGAGTCTAGGTTTTGCATCTGGTTTTTTAAACAAGTGCCGTATAGCAGCATGATCAGTGTACACAATCGACTTGACTCCTACCAAATAAGAGCGAAATTTATCATATGCATAAACCACGGCTAAAAACTCTTTCTCAGTGACAGTGTAATTACATTGAGCCGGTTTTAAAATTTTGCTAGCATAAGCAATCACCCTAAAAACTTTATCCCTAACTTGTCCTAGGGCTACCCAAAGTGCAACATCACTTGCATCACACATCAACAAAAACTCCTCATCCCAATTTGGTGAAATAAGCACCGGAGCTGTCACAAGAGCCTTTTTCAATTTCTCAAAAGCAGAAACACATGCTTCATCAAAGACAAATTGCACATCTTTCTCAAGCAAACAACATAAAGGTTTAGTTATCTTAGAAAAGTCTTGAATAAATCTCCTATAAAATCCAGCATGTCCTAAAAAACTCCTCACAACTTTCACTGCCTTAGGAATGGGTAATTGTTCAATAGCACAAATCTTAGCTTTATCTACTTCTAAACCTTCACTAGAAATCTTATGTCCTAACACAATTCCTTCACAAACCATTAAATGACATTTTTCCCAGTTAAGAACAAGATTTGTCTCCTCACATCTAGCAAGAACAATGTCTAAATTTTTTAAGCATGCATCAAATGAATTACCAAATACCAAAAAATTGTCCATGAATACCTCCATAATCTCCTAAATAAGCCCATGAAATATAGCCATCATGCATCTCTGAAATGTAGCCGAAGCGTTGCAAAGACCAAAAGGCATCCTCCGGTAAGCAAAAACTCCATAAAGACATGTAAAAGCCGTCTTGTGTTGGTCCTCCGGTGCCACCATGATTTCATTGTACTCCGAATAGCCATCCAAGAAACAATAGTGAGAGTACCCTGCAAGACGATCAAGCATTTGGTCAATAAATGGTAAGGGAAAATGATCTTTGCGAGTAGCTAAATTTAAAGCACGATAATCAATACAAAACCGTCATCCTTTAGTAGGTCTCTCCATCACTTCTTCTCCATTTTCCTTTACTACCTTTTCGAATCCCCCTTTCTTGGGTACCATATGCGTCGGGCTTACCCACTCACTATCACTAGGAGCATAAATGATAGTATTATCAAGCAACTTAAGAACCTCTTTCTTCACCACTTCTTACATCATTGGATTCAACCTTCTTTGAGGTTGTCGCTTAGGCTTACATGTTTCTTCAAGAAGTATCTTGTGCATACAAATGGCTGGTCGTATTCCATTAAGGTCAGATAATTTCCACCCAATAGCTGACTTATGCATCCTCGAAACTCGAAGTAATTTATCAACTTCACAACTTGAAGGTCCGGTTGAGATGATGACCAGATAAGTCTCATTTTCACCCAAAAATGCATACTTTAAATGATCTGGTAACTTCTTCAATTCTACTTCTGGGGCTTTATTCTTCAATTCTGCTTCTGGGGCTTTATTCTTCAATTCCATCTTCTTTTGTTTAGCTTCGTCTTCCTCCTCTTTAGTTCTTAATTCCAAGAACTTAACCTCCCCATTTGATGCATCAATAGGAAAGTTATCTAACACTCGGACATACACCACAATGTCTTCTTTTACTTCTTCTTTTCCACCTATATTCTCCGTATAATAGGAGTTTGTAAAATCTCCTCCAATAATTTGCTTTCGACACTTTTTGCAAAAGTCAAGTCTTGCATGACCTCTACCATGCTACAATTCTCTTCATTTTCCTCCTCCGTACTCCTCTTCATAGCTTCCGAAAAAGAGAAAGTGATCTTCCTTCTGTCGAATTGAAAGGTTAATTGTCCATGTTTCATATCAAACAATGCTCCTCCGGTAGACAAGAATGGTCTACCCAAAATCAAGGGAACATCTCCATCATCTTCCATGTCAAGTATCACAAAATCGGCTGGAAATATAAAATCACGCACTTTAACCAAAACATCTTCTACAATCCCTTTAGGATATGATAAAGACCGGTCCGCATTTGGAGCATCATTGTGGTTGGCTTTATTTCCCCTATTTCCAACTTCTCGAACAAAGATAAGGGCATTAAATTGATGCTAGCCCCTGAGTCACACAAAGCTCTAGTTACTTCTATTCCACCAATCATGCATGAAATAGTGAAACTCCCTGGATCTTGCCGTTTGAAAGGCATCTTCCTTTGAATTACGATGCTACACTCCTCAAAAAGGTTCACCGTCTCATATTCTCCAATTCCATACTTACTCTTTTGGGTAAACATCTCTTTCAACATTTTCATGTACCCCGGCATCTCTTGTAGGACTTCTAATAAGGGAAGATTTATTTGAATCTTGCTCATATGCTCTAAAAATTGAGCAAACTTCCTATCTTTCCTACTTTTCTCAAAGCGTTGAGGAAAAGGCATACGAGGTGTGGATTCTTTCTCCAAAGATTTATCCTCTGTCACTTCTTTTTCTTTAGCCACCTTTGGGATGACTTCTTCTTCCTCTTTGAAAGTAACCGTCTTCTTAGTGCCTCCTTCAGTCTTATCTTTTTCTCCAACATATTCCTTTTGTTTCTGTCCCTCATAAGAGTGCCCATTTCTGTTTGTTATAGCTCCACATGCTCCTCCCAAAGGACCTTCTTCTCTCTTACTCAATTGATTCATTATACAAGAAACTTGTGTCTTGATGTCTTGATGTCTTCCAATAATTCTACATTTTTCTCACATTTCCATTCTACATCCACCTCTATTTCCGGTATCTCATCTTCTTCTTCCAAATACACATTTCTCGGTCCATTCCAACAATTTTGTGAAGGTAAACCTGACTCTTGCCATGAATCATATGAAATTCCCCCACTATATGGCTCATACTCTTGACAGTTTCTCCACTCGTGCTCCATAGTATGGACATATCCTCCGTACACAATATCCTTTCCCCCAAGCTTATACATCAACTTGTCCATTTTTTCTTGCATTGAAGCCATTTGGACTCGCAAAGCTTCTATTTCATTTTTCTCTCTCACTGATTTAATGACCTTACAATCCATTCTTTCTCTTGGCCATTGGCAATTATTGGCAGCTATATTCTCAATCAATCTCCATGATTCATCTTCTTCTAGATCGAGAAATACTCCCCCAGATGATGCATCCAATAATGTCTTCAATTCATATCCATAAAATTGGCAAATTAGTTGACTTTGAGAGAAACCATGCCTTGGAGATTTGCGTAGAAGCTCTCGAAATCGATCCCATGCTTCATAAAGCGGTTCATCGTACCTTTGCCCAAACGATGTTATATCGGCCCTTCTCTTCAAAGTTAAACTTGGCGGAAAAAACTTGAATAAAAACTTTTCTCTTAACTCTTTCCATGTGGCAATGTTCGATTTGTCTAAACCTTCGAACCAATTTCTCGCTGCATCCCTCAAGGAAAACGAGAATAACCGCAGCCGTATTTGATCTTGGGGAACTTGGTTGATCTTTATGGTATCCGTAATCTCCAAGAATTGAGATATGTGAACATTCGGATCCTCAGTTACGTGTCCCCCAAATTGATTGTTCTAGATCATTTGGACCAACTGTGGCTTAATCTCGAATTGCGTAGCATTCACTCTTAACCGAAAACCTCCCGTTATCGGTTCCCCTTGAGGTCGGAAAAGGTTTTGAAGTAGTCTACGAGGACCATTCCTCTCATTTAGCACAGCTTTCAATAACTCAAGCTGTCTCTCCAATTCTTCAATCCTAACCGTGTCCTCTCTTTGGTTAGCCATATCAAAATCGATTTGAATATTTCTGCTCCTTTCTTGAAATTTCCTTTCCTCAAGCTCCCTAGCCTTTGATCGAGTGATCATAAACTACCTAGAAAAAATCAACAAAACCAATTACAAGACAAAAAAATTCAACAAAACAAACTAGAACAATTAGCAAACAAATGTTAGTAACAATATTCACACAAGCATTTCCTCAAACACCTAGCATACACTTCTTCAAACTTTCAATAATTTCACAAGACCTACTAGAAGATGCCCCAACAATGGCGCCAAAAACGTGATAACGGTGAAAATTGCAACACTTTATCATGTTAAATTTATCAATCCAGGTTCTTTCAATTCGCTCTAATGAACATCATTTACTAGTTTGAAGGAACTTATAGCTAGGCAAGCACAAGTCGTTGAGTGTTTATCTAACTAGGCAAAAATCATAACAAACCTTGCATAAATGAAATAAAGCATAAATCCAATCATATTCAATTATCTTCCAAAGTTCAAGCAATCAATTCTCTCCAATTACGTAGAAAAAGTATCAAGTGCAACAATGAGATAATAGTGAGTATTGAATGAATGTCAATTGTGTCTAGTTTGAGTCAAATCATGTTGTAAACTATGTTTAATCCCTAGGAGATTGAGCAATCGACCCTACACTCGTTAACCCCTTGTCACAGCGAGCTAACGGTTGATGATGCTAAGACTCGCAAACAACTACGTTATTAAGCCCTAGACCACTCCAAATAGAACGTTAATTATTGCCCTACGACCTAGCACCGCACAAGGATTGAAGCTTAAATAGTATGAATCTACACTATTCACGACGATTCTGCCCGCATGTTGGCTGCAGCATTCATGTCAACTACCTCCTAAGCTGGTTATTACCTACACCTAAGAGGTAAAGAACAAGATCTAGTGCAATTCAAGCCCTCAAAGGAAAGTAAACAATCAAAATTCAATCTCAATTCAACACAATATCCATCCAATCAATACTCACAATAGAGTTTAGTTCCTCATACCTTCAATTGTGTACAATACAATAGAGAAAATGATAGAATCCATTACTAATTGATAGGTCAAATGATGATCTTCCTCAATTGTCTTCCTTGTACTCAATCTACCTCTTGATCTTCCTTGATCTTCACCAAATGTGGAGGAATGTGGCCTAGATATCCTTGGATGTAGATGGGGAGCCTTTGGAAGATGGTTTGGGAGAGAATGCTTGTGACGATTATTTGAAATTTGACCAAAAGTTCTTTTTAAATTCGAAAACCCCCCTTTTATAAACGAGCTAACAGGGCCTCAGATCGCCCGGTCGAAGTATGGCTTGCCCGGTCGAAGCTGGAAACTGCCAAATTGCTGGGAGACCCGCTCTAGCTCGCCTGGTCGGAAATGGCTCGACCGAGCCTGCTCTCTGTTGGCAAGGCTCGGTCGAGCATGTTCAGCTCAGCCTGTCGAAGTCTCTGTCCGGCTTGGCTCGGCCGGTCCTGCTCTGCTCGGCCGATCGAGCTCTCTGTCTGGCTTGGCTCGGCTGGTCCTGCTCCGCTCAGCCGGTCGACACCTCCAAACTCCACACTCGTGCGATTTGCCTCCAAAACTCCACCAAAATGCAAGTTTATGCTCAAAACTCAACAAAAGAACATCAAAAACATATGATATGAGGGTAAAATGGCCACTAACATGCACGCTCACATATCAAAAATCAGATCATTTTACACACATATCACTTCAAAAACTTGGAGTTATGCGAAAAGTTTTCCCAACTAATGAAAATCAATTTCCAGATGAGCATGATGGGCATGATGACTTATTTCCTCTGTCTTCAAGTTATTCAGTCTGAAGGAGGAATCTTCATCAACCAACGGAAGTATACCAAGGACTTGATAAACAAGTGTTGCCTGGAGAAAACTAAGCCCTTGAGGATTCCTAGCCCCAGTGCCCAAATCAATCTTGATGTAGAAGGAGATCCAGTAAACCAACGAGCTACAGAGGAATCATTGGATCATTGTTATATCTAACTGCAAGCAGGCCAGATATTTCATATGTTGTTGGTGTTTGTGCGAGATTCCAAGCTAATCCCAAGAAGTCGCACATGGAAGGTGCAAAAAAAATTGTGAAATACTTTAGAGGAACTGAGTCCTTAGTTACGTGGTATCCCAAAACTGATGAACTGACCTTAAATACTTATTCATATTCAGATTTTGGAGGTTGCATAATTGATCGAAAGTGCACAAGTGGAACATGTCAGTTCCTAGGCTACAAACTAGTTAGTTGGTTTAGCAAGAAGCAGCATTCCGTATCTACATCTACCACTGAAGCTGAATATTATCAGCTGCAAGTTGTTGTGCTCAAGTGCTGCAGATCAAGCAACAATTATTAGATTATGAAGTCGAAACTGGATGCGTCCCAATTTATTGTGACAATAGCAGTGCTATGTGCATCACTAAAAAAATCAATTCACCACTCAAGAACAAAGTACAATTATATCCGACATCATTTTATCAGAGATCACATGGAGAAGAAGGATATATTCATCGTATATATCAGAACTGAAGATCAGTTGGTAGATATCTTCACCAAGCCGTGCCAGAAACCAAATTCAAGGAGTTATGAATCAAACTTGGTTTACTTAAGTTTGATGAAATTTCATTTGAAGAGGAGTAGATGAGGATTAAAATGTGTCCCAGCTCTCAGTTTTCAGCCTGATGAAATTTCGAATTTTGATTTACTCAAGATTGATGGAATCCAAATTAAAGAGGAGTAGATGCAGATTAAAGCTGATTCCTAGATCTCGGTTTTCAGTCTTTGAATATCATTAAAATTTCAAGCGGTGTCATTGAAGGAATTTGAAGATTTGAACAATTGAAATTTTCAATGTTCTGGATGATTCTCAGTTTTCAGTTTATGGTTCTATACTTAACCATTTTTGTTCAATAAGTGGTATTAGCGAAGAAACTGAAAATTCGAGATTTGGATTTATTTGAAGGAATATTGCGGACTTAAATTAAGTCTAAGCTCTCGGTTTATAAATTGGAAAATTGAAATTAAAGTCAGTTTTCAGTTTTCAGCACGAAGGGCGGGATATTCAAATTCAAATCCTGACTTATCGAACACGTCGTATTAAATATGAGGCAGGCACAGTTCAATCCTGGAGTGACACCTGTTGAACCCCACTCCCTCACATCAGATAAGGTCAGATCAGTCCAAGTGATGCCCAATCCCAACCCTTGATTGAATATTTTTTACTCAATCTAGTTCGTTCATTCCTTGATTTGAAATTTATAAATAGGTCGAGTGATTCGAGCAATAAAACTTTCTGAAAATTTGTCATTTTTGCTTATATATTCAAGCCCCCAAACCCAAAAAATTCTCAGTGCATTAAAAGCAAATCCGACCTACATTCCTTCCTTAACTCCCAATCATGAGCATTAATCATGCCTAAGAGAACCTCCGCTAAGAACCCAAAGCAGAGACATCCACCTCTGGCCAGACTGAGTCCCTGTCTGTGGATCACTACATCCCATATGCTGAACTTCTGAAGCTTGCCAAAGAAGATGCTGAGAAACTGAAGCCCGAACAGAAGAGGGCTGCACAAGTACACAAAGAGAAGATTCTTATGTAGGAGGAAGCCCTAAATGTGTGTCCAGACCCACGTCTAGGACAGAAGCTGAGAAGTGAAGATTTGATCTACTTTCTGACCATCTATCCGAGAAGGTTTCATCCCTATATGGTAGCCAAATTCTATGCTAACACGGTGGTGGCATCTGACAAGAGGTCTTTTCGTACCTCTGTTGGTCGGTATACAAATCAGAGTTCACCCCGGACTGCTGAATAAGATCTTTCATTTGAGGAATGATTGTGTTCAAATCCTCACCTACAAACAAGGAATCCCTAATGGTCGAAAGGAAATGGAAAGGCATTGGAGGAGTTAGAAGAAAGAGTCAGTTACAACTCCGTACAAGGTTGGAACCAAAACAACAGAGCTCAACAGTTTTTATAAGTTCTTGGGAGACATTGCAATTCAGATATTGCAATGTGATGTTGGTTCCTACTCTGAGTTAAGCAAATAAAATACTCAGTTCTAATGGAAATCGATGATGAGGTTCAAAGAAACTAGGCTGAATTTCTATTTGAAAGGTTGTTGAATAATGTGGGGACGACTTCTACTATTGCTGAGAAGGGCACTTTTGCCACAGGAGTCGGGTTCAGGCTGAAAGTCACTTTCCTCATCGAGAAGTTGGTGAAGATAGTGGATGATGGGGAAGTTTTGGCAGCCACTGACTTTATTCCCCCCTGACTACCACATCAAGGAAATACTCAGTTTTGATGAGGAGAGTACTGAAACCAAATGAGAGAAAGAAGATAGCCTCCTGCAGACGATGGAGGATCTACCCACTCTCACAAGTCTAGGAGATGTGTCAAACAAAGATAGAGGTGATCCATTCTCTGGTGCTGCCATTCCAATCGTTGTGACGAAGCATAGATTCTCCCCCAACCGACAAAAGAAAAGAATTTTGAAAGAGGGAGAAACGGAGGTTACTAAAAAGGGGAGCAAGAAACTGAGAATGGAAGAGGAATAGAGAAAGCAAGTTGAGGCCGATGCTGAGAAAGCCAAGAAAACTAAGAGAGGCAAAACTCCTGTTGTGGAGAAAAAGGAAAAGAGAAAAGGGGATGACTATGAACCCACCAAGCTCATTGTCAGGAAGAAGCTCGAATTCAGGGAGCCTATTGCCACTTCAGTTCAAGAACCTGTTATTCCTTCACTTCCTGAATCCATTCCAGATTACGCTTTTGCAAGACTATACAGAGAAGCTCACGGCTTTGATCAAAGGGCAACCGAACCTGCACAACTGGCAAAAGAAATTCTTGAGGGAGTATTGGCTGAGCAAGAAAAAGCCATTAAAGATGCTGCAGACACCCGAGCAACCACCCCTGAAAAACTAACGGAAATTAGAACTGAGGAGGCTACGCAAGGGAAAGCCCCCTCAACTGCTGAAGCTGAAACTGGGTTTACCTCATCCTCTGCAGGCAAAAGTGAAACCAGAGAAGGTGGTAAGGGAGGCAAAACTGGAAAATCTAATGTTTACCCCTTCACTTCTTCTGATGTTTCATAGTCTGATTTCGAAGATGATATGGCCTTGGATGAAGTGTTCAACTTCACCAAAGACAAACAAGGGCGATGGAGGCACTTCCCCTGGGATCAGAGGGAGAAGGAGTTGCTGAACAAGCCAAGTCAGTTTACTACTTACAGGATTCCTTTGAGTGGTCACCTCATCATGAATATTCTACTAAAAGGCTTAAGAATTGGTGCCCTCCCATCGGAGAACTGGATGTAGTAGAATCGAAGTTGATTCCTTGGGCTGCTGAGATCTCTGAGAAGATTGAGGAGAAGGTGACTGAGGAGGTCATGCTCCTGTACCCGGATATTCTAGAAGAAGATACCATGACAACCCTCCATTTAAATTCTCAATTCAGGAAATGGAGAAGGTTTGACATGGAAAGGCACGAGCTGGATGAAGAAGATAGTGTTGGGTTTTGTATACAGAAAGCATTTATTACAATGAGTATACATTCAACTGTATTTCCTATCTGTTAACAAACTTACATTCGAGTAACAACGGTATCCTCTTATCTCACCGATAGGGACGATCATGTTTGGATTGTATACTAAAAGCATAAATGATTAAGTGTTTTGTATACTGGCCTTCATTTATGTGTTGCATCAACAATTCTCGCTATCTGATAAATGTGAGCATACGACGAACTATAATATCCTTTTATCTCGTAGATAGGGATGACCATATGGTGTGTAGGAGATCACAGAGGATCATATGGTTTGTTTGACCTAGCGAGATATAAACAGTATCACAGCTGAAACAGTCCCTGGATAGGCTGTTGGTTTAAGCTGCGGCACATCGGTTCATAAGTGGGCTTATCCTAGCTACTTGATGTGTCAGTACATATTTATGTATTGATGGGATCAACAGTGGGATGTGCCATTCTCATTGACATATGAATGAGCCAGATCCCTAACATACTTTCTATGATCTTAAACCTTACTGATGGATAAGGGGCACATACGGATTGACCACACTTTGATTTGCTAGGATGGCGAGTCTTAAATGTACTCTAATATCTGCGTTTTGGGTGTTGGCAATTTGTGTGGGGTCTGCTTAGGCTGGATGTATAGGTAAGCATATCCGTTTCAGGATGGTGACATTCCCTGATGAGCTCACAAGGTTCTTTATGCTAAGTCCTGCAGGCTGAATGATTTGTTCAAGCATAAGAGAAAAGGAGTGAGTGGTATTAATCAGGAAATAAAATATTTATTAATTGTGGTTGATTGTCATAAGCCAAATTAATTTATGAATGTCTAAAACCTTAAATATGTGGATCATGTTAGTTTAATGCAACCCGTTCCTAATAACGTGGTAATAAAGGGAGGAGTCAGCATTGTTACCGTGGCGAAGGTTTAAACAATGTTTTATTAATTAATTATGTTCTGGGTTGAAC
>JAPKLW010000006.1:1693518-1716574 GCA_026898455.1 Plectranthus barbatus | reverse complement strand
GGGATTTAGTTACACATATTCATGGTAATATTCATCAAAGAAAAATATAACCTGAATTGCATAAAGACTGGAATCCGGAAATCTTCTCGTAAAAACTTGTCTTCAAACATAAAACTCTAAAAACTCTTCAATAATAAATTCTTGTAATTGCTCTAACTCTTTTCTCTCTCTAATTCTGGTCTCTCTCTGTCTACTTTTCTCAAAAAACGAATTTACATGAATATTTATAGAGGTGAAAGATGTATCTAGCAGTATCTAGGGTTAGATATGCGTTAATCTCCAAATCAGATCCAGACTAGGATTCCCGCATGCGCGTCGACCGTGGCCACTTGGCGTCGATCGTTGGGCCTTGGACATCCTCGTCGATCGACGAGCATTGGCGTCGATCGACGAGCATTGGCGTCGATCGACGAGACCTTGACTTCCGTCGATCTCCCTTGTTCCTCCGTCGAGCTCTTGGCTTCCTTTGCCTCGTCGATCGACGAGCCCTTCCGTCGATCGACGGGGTGCTGAAACTGGGATTCTCATCCTTCTCTGTTTTTTCGACTAAAAACCTGCATGATTCATCAAACACGACATTCCAAGTACAAAATCCAATTCATGCACGAAAATGATACAAAAACGATCTAAACACTACACAATCAGTCAAAGAACAATAAGATAAGTTGGTGAAAATCCTAACTCATCAGACAACGGCTTACATCTTAAACTTGGTGCCTTCTAAATCGGTTCCTAAGACACCCTGTGAACTCTTCCTTGGACGCAAACCCAGTTTGTGCAAGTTCAGAGTATGGGGTTGTCCGGCACACATGCTAATGAAGGAACTTGATAAGTTAGAAAGCAGGTCCAAGGTAATGTTGTTTATACGGTATCCCAGGCAAACGAAAGGTGGTTTATTTTACTGTCCTGAGAGTCAGAGAATCGTTGTTAGCACCAACGCTAGATTCTTGGAGGACAAGTATGTGAGAAACCACAAGACAAGGAGTGATATAGTTCTTCAAGAAATTGAAGATGAGAATGCGATTCCAAAGGAAGGGGGACGTGTGAACGTGGGTGCACCTGTGAGAGCTACAACACCACGGGCGCGTTCTTGTGTGTAAGGTGCAGAACCACAAGTTGCTGCACCAACTGCTGACACGGCACCGATGCCTCATCGCAGTGGTAGAGTCATTTTCCAGCTGGAAAGGTACATGTTTTGTGGGTGAGTCTTCGGACTTGGGCCCTGAAGACGGACATGAGGACTCTGACCCACTGACTTACGAAGAGGCAGTGCAGAACAAGGATGTTGCGAAATGGCGCATCGCCATGAATTCTGAGATTGAATCCATAACCGCTATGGATGTATACCAGAAAGTTGTGTTGCCTGATGGCTTTAGAGCCATAGGGTACAAGTGGGTATATAAGAGAAAGAATGGAGCGGATGGAGAAATTATGGCTTTCAAGGCCAGACTGGTGGCAAAGGTTTATAGTCAGAAAGAGGGCATAGACTATGATGAAACCTTTTCACCAGTAGCCATGCTCAAATCCATCCGGATACTCCTTGCCATAGCAGTGCATTTGGACCTCGAGATTTGGCAAATAGATGTCAAAACCGCTTTTCTAAACGGTTACCTTGAAGAAGGTTGGGACATCTATATGCAGCAACCCGAGGGTTACATGCGCAAAGGCAAAGAACATCTTGTGTAGAAGCTTAAGAAGTCCTTGTATGGACTTAAGCAAGCTTCAAGGTCGTGGAACTTACGTTTCAATGATGTGATTAAGTCCTGCGAATTTTCACAATTGGAGAACGAAAGTTGTGTATACAGACTTTGTGTCAGTGGGAGCGTGGTTTTCCTTGCACTGTACGTGGACGACATACTCCTATTTGGAAACAATGAGGGAGTGATGTCGGAGATTAAACGTTGGTTATCCGAACAGTTCCAAATAAAGGATTTGGGAGAAGCTGGGTACATCCTTGGGATTAAGGTCTTACGGGATCGTAAGAGAAGGATGTTAAGCTTATACCAGGCATCCTATGTGGATACTGTGATAGCCCGGTTCAGCATGCAACTCGCCAAGAAAGGTTTGCTACCTTTCAGACCTGGCGTTCATCTTTCTACTGGGCAGTGTCCTGTGACACAGAGTGAGAAAGATGAGATGAGTCTTGTACTATACGCATCTGCGGTGGGTAGCCTCGTGTATGCAATGCTATGTACCAGGCCTGATATTTGTTATGCCGTTGGCATGGTAGCAAGATATCAGTCTAACCTTGGACAGGCGCATTGGACTTCGGTAAAGCACATCCTCAAGTATTCGAAGAGAACTAGGAATTACTGCCTAGTTTATCAAAGTGAGGATTTGTGCCCTGTGGGTTACACAGATTCGGATTTCCAAGGGGACCAGGAGGAGAAGAAATCGACCTCAGGTTATGTGTTAACCTTGGGAGGTGGGGTTGTATCTTGGAGGAGAGCAAAGCAGAAATGCATTGCTGACTCCACCATGGAGGCAGAATATGTCACCGCCTCTGAAGCTTCAAAAGAAGGGGTATGGCTCCGAAATTACCTTTTAGAGTTGGATGTGATTCCGAGTTTGCCTAAGATCATCACAATTTATTATGATAACTCTGGTGCAGTGACAAACTCGAAGGAACCACGAACTCACAAGGCGAGCAAACACATAGAGAGGAGGTACCATATCATACGAGAAATTGTATCGAGGGTCGATGTGCAGATCAAGAAGATTGACACTACGGACAACCTAGCTGATCCATTCACAAAGTGCTTGCCACAGAAAGTTTACGAAGGACATATTCATGGACTGGGTCTGAGGTGGATGCCTACTGGTAGTGGTTGATGTAATAGCTAGGCTAGATAGACACACTGTATACTCTGTAATAGCGAGTGTAATGCTTTGAGTATACATTCAACTGTATTTCGTATCTGTTAACAAACTTACATGCGAGTAACAACGGTATCCTCTTATCTCACCGATAGGGACGATCATACAGCGTTTTGTAGATCGCAGAAGATAGTATGATCACTTGACCTAGTGAGATATAAATATTATCACAGCCGAGACAACATACGAGGATGAGTCTGTCGGTATAGGCTGCAGCATAGTCGGAAAGAAGTAATCTGTCTTGATTACTTGATATGCTGATACGTGCGGTTGCGTATTGATTGGACCACAGTGAGATGTATGCTGTTTGAAATCAAAGAATACAAGATCTCGATCTTGATTGAGTCCAAACCCTAACGAAGGTTCAGGGGTATGCACGGGTTGACTGTTGCTTTGACTTGTCATGGTGGAGAGCCTGAGTAACGTGCTCGTATACCGGCATCTTAGGTAGCAGCAGTTCGTGTAGAACAGCCTGAGAGTGGAGTTAGGGAACCATATCCGAGGGATATGATGGGGACAATCCCTGAGGAGCTCAATAATATTCATCGTGCTAAAGTCCTGCAGGCTGATTAAGTTCAAGCACGAGTGATAAGGTTTGAGTGGTACTGCTCAGGAAATATAAGATATTAATTAATTGTAGATAGAGCTTATCAGAAGCTCCGATTAATTAATGAATGTCTGGTAACCTTAAATATGGGGATTCTCAAGTAAATGCAGCTCGTTCTCATAACTCGATAATAAAGGGGTAGGTCAGTATTAATTCTGAGGTGAAAAAGAATTAATATTAATTAATTAATTGTGTCCTGGGTTGTGGACATGGGAATTAATTAATTTATAGGCCGACTTTATTATTTGTATTAGGTCCCAGGTCTGGCCCAATTAAACATGTTGAATGGAGCCTAATAGCCCATTAGGGTTAAAACCTTAGGTCTATAAATAGACATCTCTCTCTCAGAAACCCTAGCCACCTTATCATTTTTCAAATCAGTTGAAACCCTAGGGTTAGAGAGAGAGGGGGTGGCGCATATCTGTAGAGGGAGGAGAAAGAATTTCGACTCTGGCCTACACATCACAGATCTGTGGAATCCTCACCAGTAGCAGATCTGAACTGCATTTGGATACAGATCTGAAGACCTGATCTGGAGAACAGGGTTTCTTCCTTTCTGTTTTTTCTTTTATTCGATTAAATCTAGAAATTGGTTTTGCTAATTTTTGTTTCCGCAGATTTAATCAAATCGCGTGGTTGAATTAAAATGGATATTCAAACGCGAAAGATCGGATATGAGACGATAGAGTTAAGGTAAAACTCTAAAACCACTACATTAAATTCATAGGAGCATGTTAGGATTATCGTATGTTTATTGCTCTCAACATCCACAAAATGATTCGGTTTATTTGGATTTGGTGATTCGGTTCACCGCAAATCCCAACAAATAGACCGATCATATAGGCAAGGCTCGGGCTCACCTCCTTGAGGTCTAAGGAGATATGATCAAAGGAATGGAGTGGGTAGACAGAAGGAAGGAAAATGTCAGTAGAGAAGACAAGGAAGAGACTTTTGACTATTCGTGCTTATAGGCTGAAAAACTCTTTCTTCAAAGAATAATCACAAACTCCCTCCAACTGAGTTTGTATATGAAACTGAAACTCCAATTCCAAAAATTCCAGTTACTCAAGTTTTTCTCCCATCAACTCAAGAAGCAAAAACTCAAACTGCACATGAAGAAACTCAAGGGGGAAGTACATCAGACCTCAGTTTCAACTCCAGGTGATTACCAGAGCTTTATTGCTGCAAGGCTGGAGAGAGTAAGGAAGCTTGCCAAGCAACAGAGGAGTTTGGAAACTAATATGGAGCGAGCAAGGCAAGAATTGTCAGCTGCTGAGTTAGAGAAAGAATAGATGGATGATAAGCTCGTATTTCTACTCTCTTATCGCATTGTTTCTCTTTTCTTTTATGCATTTTAGCTTGTTTTCTTGAATAAATTGAGCAAGAGTATATATTAGAGGGTGTTATGCTTGTCATGGTAAGATTTTGCAGGTTTTAGGCCAAATCCAATTGAAACCCGTACCGAAAGCAGCACATGTTCAAAGAAACAGTCACTACTTCTTCCAAAGAAGGAATCTGAGCTAATAGATCACAGGATTGGAAAGATATTTGAATTAGCTTTCCAACTTAACTGGAATCGGATCAATCGCAGTTTGGGAACAAAAGTTATGGCAAAAACCGTGAGACTGCGCAGAAGGGTCGAAAGTGGCGAAAATGGTCTCTGTTTCGACCGAGGCAAGGTTCATCTCGACCGAGATGGACTGCTTTGGCGAGATTTTGCGAGATTTTCTCATATTTTGGGCGATAATTGATTGGGATTCAAGTTACACATCAATTTGGAAGCAATGAAGACCCCAAAAGGGAAGTTTCAACCAAGAAAATCATACCTTTTGAAGCCATCAATTCAAGAAGGAAATTCCTACCATCCAAGGCCTCAACCCTACTACTATATAAACTCATAATTAGCTCAGAATTAGGGGGGTCCAGTCCCTGTTTTTGTTCCACCTTCTACACATTGTTCAATCTTTAATTTCTTTTTTCACTCTAAGTTTTTGAGAATTCCTCTTTAGTTTTTGTTGAACCTTTATTGTTTTTCAATGCAATCCTTAATTTTCCTTGCAATGTTTTTCTTTAATATGTTAGGCTAGAACCCTAAACAGGTTCTAGGGTTTCTCTATATGTGATGCATGTTTGATTCAATAATTCAAACCCTTTTTTAACTGGTTTAAATCCTATATTTTATTTTAAATCTATTCTCATTAAAGGATCGAGAGATGAAGATTGAGGTAGGTTACACTTATTAATCGAAGGACCGAGAGGTGAAGGTTAGTAATAGGAACTTAGGATTTAATACTTTTGATTTTCTGTCCGACCAAGAAGAATTCAATCGTAGGAAAAATCTAATCTTTATTAAAATTATTTAATTGGTGTGTTTGAGACCGAGAGGAGATAACCACTAGTTAATAATTTAGGTTTTAATTACCCGACCATGGAATTAATTCCACATTAATAGATTTTCCACCAAAATATCTTTTCTGGGTTTGAATATTTGTTTCTTGCATGTTGATCAGATTGGTAGATTTCCCTAGAATCTGTGCTTTTTAATATTTGAATTTTATCCCTTTAATTATTTGTTTTTGAAAAACCCAAAACCCTCAAAGTTTGATTTACCCAAACAAAGGATTTGAAAACCATATTCAGTACATGATTCTCCCTCGTTGCACTATCCCTGTGGGTTCGACAACCTTCGGGTTCTATAAATGTATTTGTCCTTTACTATAATTTGTATGCAGATTTAGCATCGATCAAATTGGCGTCGTTGTCGGGGATAGTCAGACGCGAGTTATTACTGGATTGTTTGAAGAACTTCTGGATTGGGTTGTATTTTCTTTTTTCTGATTTTTCGAGTCTGGTGTTGTTTTTCTTTGTTTTTTGTTCTGTTGCTGTGTTTTCATTCCCGTGAGTTTTCTTTTGTGTTGCGTCAGTTTCGGCCGAGATGAGTCCCACCACAGTCGAGACGAATTTTCCATCCTGGTCGAGACAGCATGTGCCACGGCCAGGACAGACTGATTTCTTTCCTCATTTTTTGTGCAGTTGCATGAACACGCGGAACAAAGGGAAAACACTCGAGCCCTTCATACCAGAGATTGAAGCAGCTTGCAGAAACAACAGAAAGAAAGGAAAGAAGCTGAACTTTGAGATGGAAGCAAATCAAGAAGCCCCACTTCAAAACATGACACCGGAAGAGCAGAGGCAGTTTGTTGATGAGGTGCAGCAAATAAGGGCGCAACTTCTTGCAGCCCAAGCCACCCAGGCGGAGCAAGCCGCAAGACTGGCGGAACTAAATAACAGACAGGTGGTGGTGCCACAGAGGTCCATCTTTGACCGATTTTTACCACAGCAGGAAGAGGCTGGATTCAGAGTTGGCATCAATGCCAACAACTTTGAGCTGCGTACAGGACTGATACATATGGTGCAGCAGAATCAGTTTGGGGGGAGAGCCGTTGAAGATCCATATGCCCACCTCAACCTGTTCATAGAGGTGTGATATACAGTGAAGCAGAATGGAGTCCCCTAGGACGTCATCTGGATGAGACTCTTCGCGTTCAACTTGTCGACCACATCTGCCTATAAATAGCAGATAGCCACTTCAGAGGAGAGCTCCTGAAACTCGCATAAAACTAAGCCAAAACTCTGTCGAAAAGATCTCTCAAAAAGCTCTCTGAACTTTTCGTGTCTGAACGCGAGGCTTAGCATCTTTGCTTAAGCTAATCATTCCGTGTATCTGTCTAAGTACACAAGGTTCAAGCTTTTCAAGCTTAAGCTATCTCTTGGTGTTTATTAATTTTCATGTAATAAACACAGAAGTTAGTTTCCAGTCTGGAAAACTAATTCTGACGGGCGATTGCCAACCAACTTTGTTCTGGGAAGAACAGTAAACATCCGACCCATTCCAGTTTAAAAGCTGCGAGGTGCGTCCCCACTTCAAGCTAAAGAATGAAGCAGACGACAAGGAGTTTCTGGGCGAGTGTGCTAGCAGGCCGAAGGACATTAGCATCCAATGGGCTAGCTATATATCGTGAGAAGGCTTGTAATTTGTTACTTAGTGGATTCCGGATTAAGTTCTGAAGAGTGGACATATGATTTAAGGCTCCGAACCACTATAAAATATCTTGTGTCATTTTTCCGCTTCATTTAAGTTTCTGCAATTTAAGTTTTCATACTGATTTGAAGTGTATACTTGAAACTGAAACATAAAACGAAGTACTGAGCTAAACTAAGTTTTCATAAACTGAAATTGAAAACTGATTTCAGTTTTCAGACTGCAACCTATTTTAAAACTTCAACTGCATACAAAACTACTCTAATTTCGGGACCAACAGTTAAAGTTTGCAAACCCTAGCACTAATGGGCTCAAAGTAGTTTGTGGCCAGACAAGAGACCAAATGCAAATAATAAAGTGGGTCGTCCTTATTAATTAATTCTTTTGTGTCCAACCCAGAACATAATTAATTAATAAAACATTAATTTGCTTTCAACAAGGAAATCAATGTTGACTTACCCCTTTATTACCATGTTGTATGGAACGATTTGCATTAGACTTGAATGATCCACATATTTAAGGTTATGGACATTCATTAATTAATTTATCTTATGAAAATTAGTCATAATTAATTAATTTCTTATTTCGTGAGTAGTACCACTCACTCCTTTTCACTTATGCTTGAATAAACAATTTAACCTGCAAGCTTTAGGATAAAGAACCTTGTGAGCTCGTCAGGGAATGTCCCCATCCTGAAACGGATATGATTACCTATATGTCTAACCTAAGCAGACCACACACAAATTGCCAACACCCAAGATAAATATATATGAGTAGATGTAAGACTCACGACCATAGCAAGTCAAAGTGTGGTCAACTTATGTATGTTCCTTAGCCTTCTATTAGGTTTAAGATTAGAGCAGGTATATTAGAGATCTGGCTCATTCATATATTAATGAGATCGGGCAGCATCATCGATCGCAAGCGTTGGTTTTCTTCTTAGAGTTTATGGTAGGTTCTGACAATCGCATGCATCTGCTTATTCATCTTAGTCATCTCTTGTTGTGCTACTTTCATCTAGTTCATCATTTGAACTATGTTTGGATCAACCAGAGATGCAGGATTAAGTAGTGGAAACCTTAGGGTGCCAATAGAGGCTTTGGTCATGCCCGTCTTTTGTATAAGCTCTTACATCGCCTTCTTCATCCTTTTTATTGTATCCTTCTTTCGAAGGTGGATCTCCCTTGCCCACATTCTTCTTCTTTGGTGATTGATCTCTAGCCATTCCCTGCAAAATAAAATGAGTTTTGTTCTAATAGCCCCACCGTGGGTGCCAAATTGTAGAGTTCGATTTCTGAAGAAATTGAGACTCTCGAAATAGCAATTAAATTAAAGAAAAGCAATTTTTAAAGGTCATACAATATTTAGTAAATAAAAAATGAATAAAATGATATGGAATAGCAACATTGCAGCTTTAGGGGATCAAAAGAAATATGATCTTTTTAACCTACAGACCCCTCTTTTATAGTTAATAATGAGCTATTACAACCCTAGCACTTTCAGGAGTTAGTTCTTGGATTCTTTGGGTGTTAGTTCGTTGCCGACAATTGCATCTTCCGAGGATGCTCAAGGACTAGGGTTTTTGCCAACAGACTTTCGATCCAAAAAGGGCTTGGCCTTTATCCGTTTGATCTTTCGAAGAGAGGCTTTTCATGTTATATGAATGGCTCTTTGCAATAGGAGGGAGGTGGATTGTGTTCTCTGGGGTGGTTGGCAGGTCATCAGTGTCATGAGCAGGCTCTTCGTCGATGGGTCCAGCTTTCTGCTACAAGGTCGTGGTCGTTGCTCATGGGTCATGCAGCTCTTTTGAGGGTATCTTTAGGTCGCGACCTTTCTTAATTGGGTTTGGACCTCTTTGTTGGGCTTGGACCAGGTGTGCTAAGTGATGAGTTCATATTTTCACTCATTATTGGTTTGATTTATCTTTGTTTTTCTATGCATTTAGTTTACTTAAGTTATTTTTTTTGGGTATTACGCTTGTAGTGCTTTGTTTTTGTTGTTTTCAGGAAAATACAAGTGAGAAGTGCAGAAAAATGTCAAAATTGCATGTTGCCTGATCACTGTAAAATTCTACAGATTAATTGCAGACACAGTGGCAAATAAATTTATAAAAGCACCCTAAGGTTGTCGAACCCAGAGGAATTGTGCAACGGAATTATTTTATGTACTAGTCATAATCCTTAGATCTATTGTTTGAGTTATCAGAAATCAAGAATTTTTTTGGTTTTGAAATTTAAAGAAAACAGTACGGGAATTTAAAGAGTTTTAAATGCAATAAAAGGGACACAAATCCTAGGGCGAACTATGTTGGGAAATTTGGCCAAGTTTCCCTTCCCCAGTAGCTACTTGCTTAGATTCTAGTTTGGTGTTTTGGTGGATCAAATCCTAAGTCCAACCAGCGTCAGTTTGTCTCTAGAATAGCTCTAGTCTCAAATGTAAAGTCCTGTATAGGTATTTTGAGTTGTAAGTCGCAGCTGATCAAGACTCATGCTGGCTACTGTTCACCAGCATGAGATGTGCTTACCAGTTGAGAGAAGTCTCACCAGCAAGCGGCTGACGAAGACTCATGCTGACACTGTTCATCAGCATAGAGTTGAGCTATCGACTGGCTACTGTTCACCAGTGGGAAGATTTCATCAGCAGGAGGCTGACAGATCTACCAGCAAAATATGTGTTCTGGCTGACACTATTCACCAGCGGTGAAGCCACCAGTCACGGGAGATTCCAAGAGATAACATCAGACGAATTGGTAGACCTTGATTGTGCTAAGGAAAGTCACCAGCAGAGACTGCCAGCACAAAGATCACCAGTATGATCTACCAGTCGGAGGTTATCAGCAGAATTGAAGATTCGCTCTCCCGAAGACTTAGAGACAAAAAGAAGATTCGTCTGAGGAAGTAACTGACAGTGTATGACTTTAAGGAGGATGCCTTAAAGTCTATCAGTTCAAGACACCAGTTCCGATTCCTCGTACTGACGAATAGAGTCGTTCTGACACAAAGAGATCTGTGTCAGATAAAGCGATCAAAGGTATGGCGCTTTCCGGAAATTCCTACCTGCCGCCTGCAGAAGGACATGCGAGGACAGAGACTTTTCCGGATGTGTCCAAACGGCTAGTATTTGAATCTGAATCTCACGTCTATAAATACGTGAGATCCAACAGCATTCAATACTCTTGCCCACTCTTAACACTCTTGACCTACCGAAAGCTCAAACGCATTCATATCAGCGAACAAGCAGTCTTTCGAGGCTTTTCTTAAAGCTACTCCGTGTGTCAATCATTTGAACACGAGACTCCAAGCTTTTAGCTTGTGAGTTATTGATCTCATTTGGTGTTCTTTCTCATTCCGAGGAAGAACATAGCAGCTCTTGAGCCAGCCAGCTCCTGAGTTATTACGGGCAGTTTTGCCGCCAGCAAGAGTCAAGTTCTTGGGAGAACTCAACACCCACGTCGTCAGTGGTACCGGTGGAGGTTGAAGTGACGTGCTCGCACTCCATCCAGCTGACAAGAGTTGAAGAAGGACAAGGACCGGGAGCGGTTGATCCAGTGGACTGGTAGACAAGGCATCTACCAGCTGGAAATAGATCGTAGGATATCTTGTACCGGATTACTCTCTTTAGTGAATTTCCAGTGCTTCGACTGGAGAGTGGACGTAGATCAGTTGATCGAACCACTATAAAATATCCTTGTTATTTACTGCTTTCAGCATTTACTTACTGATTTAAAACCCAGCACCCAAGTGCTGGAGTATAACTGAAACCAGTTTATAACTGTGCAAACTCGACTCTAAAATTAGCTAAGTCCTGAGTCATCAGCTGACCAGCCAGTTGCCAGTCAGTTGAATACTCAGTTGCCAGTTGACTTACCAGCTGACAAGGTCCCAGTCAGCTGTGTAACCAGCAGAGTGCAAGAAACGAACTTACGTATTTTCCGCTGCCAAAGTATACCCTGATATCCGGGACCAACAAACTATCGATCAAATTACACATCAATTAATTAACTTGCACTGGTGGGAAATCAATTATACTATAATTCCTTGTTCAGACAATTATAGCCTAGGTTACTAGTATGTGGATGTATATACTTCAACGGCCTCAAAAACACAATACTAATCAATCTTTCATAATTCCTCAGATTCCCTACAATTACTATCTTCCTCTAGGATAGATTGTTAATTGTATTTGAATTCTTTTTCCTGTTATTAATTTTCTCTTTTCAGTCCTTCAATTAAATAACTATTAACCTAGAATTAATTCTATCTGTCGATCTTATTAATTCTGGATCCTAAAAATTCAAATAGGAATCCAAAACCAAGCAACTTGATGTAATTAATTAAACATGCATTCAATTGACATTCATAGCCCTAGAATACGCTAGAGTTTCTAGCCACACATAGCAGATAGAAATCCAAAAGTAAACATATTATTAAAAAGCATAAAAATAACTTACAAAAATTAAAGGGTTTCGAGTTCCCAACTCTCAAAGCTCTAAAGGACTCGATGCGGAAGATAAATATGTTCCAGGATGAGTAAAACTAAAAAATTAGGGCTATTTATAGTTCTGGATGTGTATCCCATCATGTCTAGGGCTTGAGATATGATTTGATTCGAAGTTAATGAAAAATTCGCTAATTTAAACCGCACATCAATCGAGGTGGCTAGACTTCGATCGACGCACGTGTTCTGCATCGATCGTGGTCAAAATCCCATCGGTCGAAGTCGAGCTCTGCCCCATCTGTGCGGTCTCACGGTTTTGGCCATAACTTCCACTCCCAAACTCCGATTGACCCGATTCCAGTTGCGTTGGAAGCTAATTCGAAGCTCTATCCATTTCCATGCGCCAATAGCCCGAATTCCTTGTGTGTAGAAATCCTTCACTGCTACTCTTGCATGTCTGATCGCTGTAAAAGTTATAGTTTTATTATAATATAGTGATGCAAATAAATTTATAAACCCAAAGGTATGCCGAACCCACAGGGACAGTGCAACGAAATCATCTCATGTACTGGATATAGTTTTTATATTCTTTGTTTGAGCAAATCCAAATTTGAATAGGGTTTTTTTGTTTCCAAAACAGAAAATAATTTTTGAAATAAAATTCAATAATAAAAAGAACAGATTCTAGGGAAATCAACCAATCCAATCCAACATGCATAAACAATCAATCCAAACCAAAAATAATTACTTAGGTGGGAAATCTGATATTTTGGAATTAATTTCTTTGTTGGGCAATTAAAACCTAGATTACTAGAAATTGAATTTTACCTCTCGGTATCAAGAACACAAACTAGTCAATCCCAATAAAAATACAGATTTGAAAACCCTACAATTGATTCTTCCTTTTGAGACAGAAACCAATTATATCAAAATTCTATTTTCATATTATTAATTAACTCCTCTCGGTCTCAAATTAATAATTATAAACCTAATCCAATTTTCATCTTTTGATCCTTCAATTGAAAATAGATTTTGGAGTGAAAAACATAGAATTTGAACCAATTAATTAAGGGTTGGATTTAATTGAATTAACACATACTGAAAAGGATGGAGAAAACCCTAGAATCTGTTAAGGGTTCTAGCCTAACATAATTGAAATAAACACTGCAATAAACATAAATAAACTTACTTGAATCATTAAAGAAATAGGATCCTTGAATTACTTCAATGTCTTGAATCCAAAGCAACAATAAAAACTAAAGAGTACTGGAAAATTAAAGCGAATTTAAAGACTAAAATAATGCTGAAAAGAAGAGTTTTAGAAACTGAAATTAAAGACGTAATTTTCAAGCCAAACAAGTCCTATTTATAGGGGAAGAAATTAAATCTTCAAAAGGTAATGGCTTGGGAAGGAAAAATATCCAAATTGGGCAAAAATCTACCATTCCGGCGCGCCTGTTGATCGACGGATGCCTGTCGATCGACAGGGCTGCAAATCACAATTTTCTGGAATTTGACCTCTGTTTCGATCGACGGGTTGCCTGTCTTTCGAGACAGAAACCTCTGTGTCGACTCCCTCTGCGCAGTCTCACGATTTTGGCCATAACTTGTGCTCCCGAACTCCGATTGACCCGATTTCAGTTGTATTGGAAATCTAACTCAAAGATGTTTCCAATTACATGCTCCATTTGGTCAGATTACACGTGTGGAAGAATTCGTGACTGTTCCTTTGAACATCAACTGCTTTCGGTACGGGTTTTCATTGATTTTGGCCTCAAACCTACAAAATATGAGCAAATCAAGCATAATATCCCCTATAAACAGTTCATGCTTGATTATTAACTAAAAACTCAAGTAAATGCAAGAAAACTATAAGAAAATAATGTGATAAGTGAAACAAAATACGACCTTATCAACCCCCCCAAACTTAAACACTTGATTGCCCTAATCAACAAAAGAATGAATCAAAAGTTCAAGTAGAAGAGAAGTGCAATACCTCACAAGATTCATCACAATCAAACTTGTAAATCCACAAAACATCAACACTTTTTAAGAATCAGAAAATCTGTAAACCATGGAAGACTCACAAGGGAAGTGTTTTCACTCATTCACTCAAGTTTTTAGGATAATATGAGATCACACAAGTCATGCAAATCAAGTTCTACCATAGGCTTGCAAATATTCTAAATCTCCACTGCAAATATGTGTACACAAGTCTAAGATCAGATAGGACTTTATTCAAGGTTATAATGTAGGCTTTTTAGTGAAAGGTAGGGAAATATGTGGCCAAGTGACTAAAATCAATTGACTTGATCACTCTCAACAAATCAAAACCACTATCTATTGATATCCACTCATCTCCTATAATATTCAACATCAAACAAGGCTCTTTTATTCTTTCTCTCTTTTTCTTTCCACTCATCCTTTTATGCTCTTAAACAATTTTGATTATATATTTGAGTTTATATGGACTAGCAAACACACATCAATTTTTTTTTCTATATATTTTTTTTAGAGTCCAACCTTCTCTTGTTTTCACCCTTCTAATAATATCTTATCTTTTTCAAACAAATCCCAACCCACTCTCATAGACAAGAGTTGATTTCCCTTTCCTTTTTCCAACTCATAGACAAAGAAAGAAAACACATAGGCTCAAAAGGGCTGACTAGGGATAAATGTTCAATTAGGATAGTGTATGGGATAAATATGCTAAACAAAGATGGCCTAAAATCATTTCCTAAACATGTGCACGCTTAGCAGTCTTGAAAAAGAAACAAAGCAAGTTCTAGAGATACTCAATAATGCAGACACACTCACAATCAAAATTAAGGCTCAAAATCTCACACTTGGAACAATTTTTCTTCCATAGTAAACATCAAATCATCATCAAACATCATGCCTTTGTAAGTTTCAAAACAAGTAATCATGCGGTTTTCTACTTTCATAGGCATACTCAACTACTATCACAATCAAGGCATAATCAAGTCAATCAATTCAAATCTTGCATTCTTGCTAGGGTTATCTCATACTACGCAAATGTTCTCACAAAATCACAACTTTATTCAACAAATGCAATAAAATTTTAAACTAGACAGAAATTTAAACACACTGAAAGCTTTAAATAAAAGGGAAGAAATAGTTTCAACTCCAAGTCCTCCTCTCCCCAAAATAATTCGATTGACAGAGAGAATAAGTTTGAAAATCAGACTAGGAGTGAAATTGTACCTCGATGTTGGTCTCAGACACCAACTTTTTATCCCTCAGAGGCTGCAGAATGCGAAGGACAAAAACTGCTGCTGCTAGCACTCTGTGTCGATCGACAGGGGGCCTATCAATTGACATAAAGCCTTCCTGTCGACCAGAATGGTGGGTCGAAGTGTGCTCCGTCGATCACCTCTGTGTCGATCGACACCCTGTGTGTTGATCGAAATAGAGCTCCGAATTTTTTTTAAAGCAAGAACAACACACAAAAATTAGAGAAAAATTGAAATAAAGCAAGTAAAACAATGTGTTACCTCCCATTCAGTGCCTTAGTTATTTTTGTGGCTCGACGATATGGATCCTTCACCAAGGAGGTCGGGTCTAGACTCACCGCCCCCTTGCATCGATCATGTAGACCATCCGATCACGAATAACAGTGGTGAGCTCGGAAGAGAATGGTGTAATTGGCAATTTTTTCATCCCATTTTTGCGCTCCCATTCGATCTCGGCGGCTTCTTCATCTTCCTCAATGGCGGTGGAGATGTTATTGCAAGCAGCTTCCTTTATGCTTTGATCAATCACAAATGTGATTGTCTCGTCATTTCCTCGGAGTGTTATCTCCCCACCTCGGCAGTCTATCAGAGCACCACTTGTTTTTAGAAACTCTCTTCCAAGGATCATTGGCATTCCATGTTGTTCCTTCATATCCAAAACAACAAAATCAGCAAGAAAAATTAAGTGACCAACACGAATTAAAACATCTTCCACAAATCCCCTTGGTCAAGAAATTGAGCGATCGGCCTTCTGAAGAATGATTGAGGTTGGCCTCATCTTGCCTATCTGCAGCTTTTGGAAAACTGAATATGGCATCAACTTAATGCTGGCTCCTGTGTCGCAGAGGAAATTCCTGAACTCCTTCCCCCCAATCTCAATCGGAATAGAGAAGCATCTCGGATCGGACCTCTTGCTTGGAACCTGTTTCTGCAAAAGAAGACTACACTGCTCATGAATAGAAATAATTTGATCCTCAATTACCAGCTTTTTCTCACTCATCAGCTTCCTCAAGAACTTCATGTAGCTGGGAATCTCGCGGAGAGCCTCGATCAAGGGAATGTTGATGTTGGCCTTCTTGAGATTCTCCAAGAATCGAGCAAATTTGGAGTCTTCCTTTGCAAATCTCTGGGGAAAGGGCATTGGCGGAGTTGGATCACCCTTCTTCTTTGAATTTTCAGCTCCATGTGACTCCTGTGCTGCCTTCCTATCGACTGCTCCTCTCTGTCCTGCCTATCGATCGACAGGGGGAGTGTCGATCAACACGGCTGCATCCCCCCTATCGGTCGATTTGCTTCCCTGTCGACCTCTGCTACTCTGCCCGACCTCTGTGTTGATCAACACAGGGTCTATGTTGATCAAAACAGAGGTATCTTTTGCGGGAAATCCCTCTCTTTCAGCCCCAAAATTATCCTCGAACATGCTAGGACCCTCGTACCTCGTACCGGACCTCAAAGAAATGGCATTGACTTGTTTGGCCTTCTCAGGATTGACTTCTGTGGTGCTGGGGAGCAGGCCTGGCTTGTGTTGATTGCTCAAGGTAGTAGCAATCTGACTGAGTTGCACATCGAGCATCTGAAGGTGTTTCGTCATGTGCTGCATGTGAGTGGACATGTTTTTCACCTCAGTCTCCACCTTGCCAAACCTATTGTCGGAGCTTTTGATGAACTTGTCAAGTGTCTCCTCCAGCACGGACCTCTTCCTCTCTGCAATCTCTCCCCTGCAATCTCTCCCCTGGCTCCAACACTGAATCCCAGTGGAGAATTCTCAATTGCATAAGGGTTAGAATAAGAAAAATCGAGATGGTTCTTAGCACTATAATTGTACCCTTGATTGTTGTCTCAGTAGTTGTTGTTGTTGTAACCTCCATTGGCATAGTTCACTTCAACGGTATTGGAGGTGCTCGAACTGCTTCCTTGGTAGATGTAGTCGGCCTCAACAGGAACGATGGCCATGTTAGGATTTGAAATAGCTGCTACAGTAGCTCTACCGGCCTCCAACTGTTTGAACTCTTCTCTGAGCTTCTTCACTTCAGCCACCACATCGATTTTCGGAGTAGTGGTCACTGCTTTGACTGCTTTCCGCCTTTCAGTAGGCCATTGATGGATGTTGAGGGCCATGTCTGCAAGAAGTTGCATCCCCTCCTCTCCACTCTTCTTCATGAGAAGTCCTCCAGCTGAAGCATCAACCAATTCTTTTAAGTGAGGGGTTAATCCTTCATAAAAATGGCATACCTGCATCTCAAGATCAATCCCATGGCCGAGGCACATCCTCAACAGCTCTTTGTATCTCTTCCAGGCTTCATAGAGGGTCTCATCATACTTTTGGCTGAAGTGAGTGATGTCGAACTTCCTCTTCATGATGACACTGGGCGGGAAGAAGTTGGTGAGGAACTCTGCTCGAAGTTGTGCCCATGTGGCAATTCTGCTCTTGTCCAATCCAGCAAACCAAGACCGGGCCTCATCCCTGAGAGAAAAAGAAAATAACCGCATCCGGATGGTATCTTGAGGCACTCTGTTCTGCTTGATCGTGTCACACACCTCGATGAACTGACTGAGGTGGCCGTACGGGTCCTCAATGGCCTTCCCTGCATACTGGTTCTGTTGGACCATCTGAATCAGGCCTGTCTTCAGCTCAAAGTTGTTGGCATCAATGCTAACTTGGAATCCTGGCTCCTCTCGCTGTGGAAGGAAACGGTCTAGTATGGATCTTTGGGGCACCACAATTTGCCTTTCAGGGTTCCTCTCATTGGCCATAGCTGCCAGTCTGGCAGCTTGCTCTGCTTGAGTGATTTGTGTTGCTTGGAGTTGATCCCTGAGTTGTCGGACCTCATTCATAAACTTTCTCTGCTCCTCGGGAGTCATGTGTTGAAGTTGTGGTTCTGGTGGTTGCTCCATCTCTGGCTGTCTCTCCTTGTTCTTTCCTTTGCTTTTGTTTCTCCTACAGGTAGCTTAAATTTCTGAATCGAAGGCTTCAAGATTCTTCCCCCGAGCTCTTGTGTTCATGCACCTGAAAAGCAAACAAAAAAAAGGATTAGTCTCTGTGTCGACACACAAGGTGACTGTCGATCGACACAGACGCTGCTTCTGTGTCGATAAACAAAGGCTCTGTCGATCGAAACAGAAGAAAAAACTGCACACACACACGCGAACAGAAATTAAAAACTCAATCCAGAAAATATCAAAACAATCCAATAACAAGACAAAATCTGACTATCCCCGGTAACGGCGCCAATTTGATCGCTGTAAAAATTACAGTTTTATTATAATATAGCGATACAAATAAATTTATAAACCCAAAGGTATGTCGAACCCACAGGGACAGTGCAATGAAATCATCTCATGTACTGGATATAGTTTTTATCTTCTTTGTTTGAGCAAATCCAAATTTGAATAGGGTTTATTTGTTTCCAAAACAGAAAATAACTTTTGAAATAAAATTCAATAATAAAAAGCACAGATTCTAGGGAAATCAACCAATCCAATCCAACATGCATAAACAATCAATCCAAACCAAAAATAATTACTTAGGTGGGAAATCTGATATTTTGGAATTAATTCCTTTGTTGGGCAATTAAAACCTAGATTACTAGAAAGTGAATTTTACCTCTCGGTCTCAAGAACACAAACTAGTCAATCCCAATAAAGATACAGATTTGAAAACCCTACAATTGATTTTTCCTTTTGAGTCAGAAACCAATTATATCAAAGTTTTATTTCCTTATTATTAATTATCTCCTCTCGGTCTCAAATTAATAACTATAAACCTAATCCAATTTTCATCTCTCGATCCTTCAATTGAAAATAGATTTTGGAGTGAAAAACATAGAATTTGAACCAATTAATTAAGGGTTGGATTTAATTGAATTAACACATACTGAAAAGGATGGAGAAAACCCTAGAACCTGTTAAGGATTCTAGCCTAACATAATTGAAATAAACATTGCAATAAACATAAATAAACTTACTTGAATCATTAAAGAAATAGGAACCTTGAATTACTTCGATGTCTTGAATCCAAAGCAACAATAAAAATTAAAGAGTACTGGAAAATTAAAGGGAATTTAAAGACTAAAATAATGCTAAAAAGAAGAGTTGTAGAAACTGAAATTAAAGACTTAATTTTCGAGCCTAACAAGTCCTATTTATAGGGAAAGAAATTAAATCTTCAAAAGGTAATGGCTTGCGAAGGAAAAATCTCCAACTTGGGCAAAAATCTACCTTTCCGGCGCGCCTGTCGATCGACGGGATGCGTGTCGATCGACAGGGCTGCAAATCACAATTTTCCAAAATTTGACCTCTGTCTCGATCGACGGGCTACCTGTCTTTTGAGACAGAAACCTCTGTGTCGACTCCCTCTGCGCATTCTCACGGCTTTGGTCATAACTTGTGCTCCCGAACTCCGATTGACCCGATTCCAGTTGCGTTGGAAAGCTAACTCAAAGATATTTCCAATTCCATGCTCCATTAGGTCAGATTCCACGTGTTGAAGAATTCGTGACTGTTCCTTTGAACATCAATTGCTTTCGGTACGGGTTTTCATTGATTTTGGCCTCAAACCTACAAAATATGAGCACGACAAGCATAATATCCCCTATAAACAGTTCATGCTCGATTATTAACTAAAAACTCAAGTAAATGCAAGAAAATAATAAGAAAACAATGTGATAAGTGAGATAAAATACGAGCTTATCAATGTCAACTGCGTTCGGAATGGTTTTCTGGTGAATTTAGGCCTAAAACCTGCAAAAACACACCATGAAAAGCATAACACCACATATATAGACTCATGCACAAATTATATCTATAAATGCAAGAAAACTACATAAAATAGTATGAAATACTATAGATAAGTGAGTAAATTTATGAACTTATTACTGCCGAATTTTGTGTTGACCGATGCAGAACCGTGTCGATTGACATGGAATTTCGCATCGATTGACAAAGAAGTGTGTCGACCGACGCAAACGGAAATCTTGTGTTTCTAGAAGGCTGACACGTGTTTTGGGCGAGATTTGATGGAATTTGAAGATACATATCAATTCAAAAGATCTCACTACTAAAAAAAGAAGATATATTCAAAATAGGATATTAGGATTGAGATATGCATCAAATCTAATCATATTCCTTATAGAATTCAATAATGTAAAGCCCACAATAAACACTATAAATACCCTTCTAGTTTAAACCATTCAATATCCCTTCTCCACCTCAATTTCTGTAGTTAATTTAGAGTTTTAGTATTTATTGCACTTTTGAATTTTGCTTTTATTTTAATGCAATTTTATTTCAGCTTAATTATGTGTTTTTATTTTATGTCTAGCTAAATTCCTAGCAGATTCTAGAGTTTGAATAATTATTTTGGATGCATGTTTAGGATTAATTATTAAGGTTCATGATTCCTGTGTTTATTTTATAATTCTATATAAATTTAAGGACCAAGAGGTGACGATTAATTTAGATGTTTAGCTATTGAATGAAGGACTGAGAGGTGAAGTTTGATAGTGGGAATTAGAAATGCATGATATGATCTATATTGTTCAGCTAAGAAGTGTTATTTGTAGGAATTTGAATCAGATATGTGAATGAGATTGACTAATTTGGTGTTCTTGAGACCGAGAGGAGATAGTTGCAATATTTTACCCGTTGATTTAATTGGTTCTTGCATGTTATCCATAATAAAAATTCTACCTTAGGATCTTTATTTTGCTTTAATTGGTTTAATTTAATATTTTATTTTATCTACTAGTTTAAAAACCTCAAATCTGATTTCTGATTACTCAAACAATTAATTTGAAACTGCGTTTTTAGTACATGGGTCTATTTCGTGCATCTTTCCCTGTGGGTTCGACATTCGAGTATAAATTTATTTGACCACTATATCTAAAATTAATCTGGTAGAAATATTAATGATCAAATTGGCGTCGTTCCAGGGGAATAGATAGATTTAATGCCCATTACTAATTATGTTTATGATTTTTGGATTGAGTTGTATTATTTGTTTTATTTTCGCAGTTTTTCTTTTTTGTTTTCCCCTCTAATTTGGTCGACACATTCAGCTCCAAACAACGTGAATTTTTTGTCCACTTTGGTCCATGTGTTCTCATGTGGATCGACGTGAAAAATTTTCGTGCTTCGGTTGACCCCATTCTGCTTCAGTTACTACAAAACTGCTGGTTTTGTACTGGGGTGGAGGAGCACGACCATGAAGAACAATCCAGCAGAGGTTTCAGCCACAACATGAAGAAGGTGGTTTTAGAGTTGGCATCAATATCAACAACTTCGAATTGAAGGCTGGCCTAATTCAAATGTTCAACAGAACCAGTTTGGGGGAAAAGCCATGGAGGACCATATGTGCACCTGACACAGTTCATTGACATCTGCGACACCGTGGAGAAAAACGGAGTGAGCCAGGATGCAATTACAATGAGACTCTTCTCATTTTCTCTGCGAGATAGGGCGAGAGCATGGTTCGCGGGATTAGACCGGACTTAGACTGGCACATGGGAGGAATTGAGGTCTCAATTCCTTTTAAACTTCTTTCCTCCCAGTGTGACCATGAAGAGGAAGGCACAAATCACTCACTTCACCCAGCAAGCTGATGAAACTATGTACGAGGCATGGGAAAGATTCAAAGAATTACTCAGAGCTTGCCCCGAACATGGAATCAACTTGGAAGAGCAGGTGTGACACTTCTACGAAGGATTGACACCGTGAATGAAGGAAAATGTGGATTCTTCAGCCGACGGATCCACCACCTTGAAGACTGTTGTTGTGCTAGTAGCTATGAAATTTATACGCAAGTGCACGTATGTCAAACAAGTAATACAGATCTAAGTCCGGATATCGTACCCAAGGGAGTGAAAGTGAACCGTGCACATTCTATTGCTTGTAAATTGGGTGGTTTTTGTAACTTCTCCTAAACTAAATTGAAAGGAAAGCATATAAAATGAAACTAAACAATGCTAAAACAATTAATACTATTTCTTCCCACAAGATAATCATAAACAACTAGAATATGGTTTTGAAATCGATAATAAAATGCACTCGGGTTATTGACTTTTGTTTATCTCCTCTCCTATATGCTGTAGCATTGTTCATGCAATAATACTGGGTCTTGCAGCCACTATCATTTCTGCCTAGTCTATCATCATAGCACTAGATCTATGCTTTTGTGCTAACCTCCATATGTCTATGGTAAGTTTTGCCTTCAACCAATCCATTTTAGAACAGGGGCTTTTACAAGTCTTAGATTCCATGTATATCTACACTAGAACTTAAGATTGATCATGATTCCCTCATCCTAGATCTCCTCTCGGTCTCACTAGGCGAGATCTCTACCTGCCACCATCGTGTTTAGGTAGACAAACAAACCAAAATCATACTCAAACACCAGATTTATCACAAAAATAGCTTCAACATATATTCAAGGAGACAACCAGTCAATAACCCGAGCTTTAAGAGTTTAGCTCATGCTTACAAAAGTTAAAAAGTAAATAACATTCAAGTTCATATCTACGAACGTCATCCACAATAGAATATCAAAATAAGTTTTGCAAAGAAAGATAAACTATTCGTGATTCTTGCAACTGCCACTGCTGCCCCTCATGAACTCTTCGTTCTCCCTTTGCTCAAAACCCTATGCCGATTCTCTCCTCGAATCATTCCCCTCTTTTCTCTGTTGTCCCCTTCAAAATATCTGCTTTGTCTCTTTCTCCGCTCCATCCAGGCCTTACACGTGGCTTTCCTATCTGATTTCCAGCTCTGACTACTCTCCTGGACGACACGTGTCCGTTTTTGGGACAAGATCTGAAAAGTGCAAAGATCCTGTCTGCTGTGGTC
>JAPKLW010000006.1:1671232-1693118 GCA_026898455.1 Plectranthus barbatus | reverse complement strand
TCCTTCTTTTGTGAATTTTCGTGCCTTTGGCGCAGATACTCAATGTTGAAGAAGGTCCTTGAGGTCTTTCGTGGTTCTTCATCATGGAATGGGACTCCAGCTCTCTTGCAGATTTCGAAAATCAGAGATGGGCAGTAGAGTGGTCCTCGCTCTTTCGAAGCAGAATAGCCAACCGCATCAATCAGAAATGGCGCATAGTTAATCGGATCACCCTTCAAGATAGCGGCAATCATCAAAATACGGTCCTGGCCGATATTGGTGTTGTGCGTAGTTGGGCTAATTCTATTCTTCAAGAACTGTAACCACAGGTTTGCTTCTGAGTGTAGAAACTTCGAAAGCAAATACTTGTTATCCTTTGCTTCATCGTTCCACCTGGCTCCCGGTAGTCCTACCACCTTGAGGGCTTCATCCAATTGTTTCTTCGTAGGTGCTAAACAGACCTCAATGAATTCATCAGATTCCGGTGCGTGAGTTCCAAACACCTCATGTATTGTTTCAGCATTTAACTTCACCTTCTTTCCTCGAACAGTGGCGACTATCTCAGGTTTGTCAGCAGACGGTTGTTCACAATTGGCGTAGAATTCCTTGACCAGTACGGTAACAGGATAGGGTGGTGGCATCACAAAATTCTCCCACCCCTGATGTTCAACTTGCTTCAACACGTCCTCAGGTAACACCCTCAAGCTTTTGAACCCTCTTTCAATCAACAACTGCCTCTCCATTATCAACTTCATTCTTCCTTTGTGTGTCTTGGATGAAAACTTCGGCAGATTATCAATCTCTTCTGGGGTCAGAACTGCCTCCTTACCCACTTTCTTCTTTCCTTCTTTAATTTGCTCTCTCTGGCTCATCTTCTCTTTCTGTTGGGCTTTCACAGAAGTTTCTCCTTCTTTTATTGCGACAACCTTGATCCTCCTTCCAGTCTTTGGATTTCTCTGAATTTGATTTGGGTCAATTGTTGAGGCTTCCTCCTCTCTTTTTCTCTTACCAGCCTTCTTTGGTGGTTCCTCCTCTTCCTCTTCTTCAGTTTCCACCTTCTCAGATTCGTTTTCAGACTCTTGCTCGTCTGTCATTTGCTCTTCTTATGCCTCAGCATCACCTTCTTCCGAGTTTTGCTCTTCTTCAGACCCTTCATTGACTTCTTCACTTGCTTCTTCCTCTCGTTCTACATCTTCACTTTCCTCATCCTCAGAATTTTCTTCCTCGACTTGTTGTTTATCCTCAATCTTTTTCTGCCTTGATTCCTTCACTGGGGTAACCGTTTTCTTTGGTTGAACTTTAACAGCCGGCTTTTTCTGTTCCTTTTGCTTCGTGCTTGAGGACGATGGTGTAGTTTTCTTACTTCCTGCAGACTTCTCCCTAGCCACTTCAATCAAGCGTAGTTGTTCAGCAGCATGGATTAACTTCTTCAAGCCTTCTTTTTCCCTCTTGGCTTTTTCAGACTGCGTTTCCTTCCTTGCAGCAGATGTGTCTTCATCAGGAACCTCCACCGGGTTGTCTGCACTTGTTTTCGGAAGTTTTGCATTCCTACTGGCCATGGTTGCAACTGCGGTTCTGCTTGACCTCCGCACTGGCTTCACCTGTGCCTTTCCTTTCTTCGCAGGACTAGGAGTTGGACTTTCCACTGAACCAGGTTTCCTTTTTGCGGGTTGCTTAGTTTTCATCCCGGATATTTCTGTACTCAACCCAAATTAGCAAATAAGCACACAATACCTTGTCAGACATAATGCGCGAATAAATTTCACAAATTCAAACAAAACAGGCTCTCTCACACAAATTCATCCAAGCAAGGAAAATACCCTCCCCCAAACTTTATGCTTCAGTATGAATCAGAAAGTTTGGCTCACAGACTTCAAGAAAAATAAGAGGTTCAGATAATTTCCTTTACTCGAATCTCAATTTTCAAGCAACTTTCAAGAAGAACGACCCAACCCCTTTTTGTCTCGCATATGTAAAACATACCATATTTTAGCACTAAAATTCAACTACCCATCACAATGTAGCGTTCTCAAACAGCAATCATGTAATTTACAAGAAGTTACAAACCAGAAATTGCAAACGAAACCAAAATTCCAAACAATCTTCAGAAAGTTCAAACTTGAAAAATTACCGTTGGTTGCATGTTTCCCCATGTTCTCTCACTAATCGCAATTTGCAGAATCAACAAATGAAATGCAAGAGACAGGGTACTTACATCGACTCTTTAACCCTACAGGCCTTCGGCTTTTCTCGTTCAATTTGTCGCTTTCTTCTTTCAATTACCCAGAATGGTGAGGTTTTCTTTTTCAGACTCTCAAATGCAGAAAAGAGATATATACAGAACTAGGAAACCCTTCGACTTCTTTTGAAACGACACAATATAAAATTCAAAATTTAACCACCACAAATAAACCTGCCAAAAAGTAGTCCCGCCTCCGATGACATCAGCGGCACAGTTCCTCAGCGGTTATTTGCCCTCCAAGTGTCCCTTCTCTGCAGAATTTTCTTTGATTAATTTTAATTTACTCGGTGTAAAATAAATATTCAATTAAAATTTTCAGATTTTTTTCTTAATCTATCAAACTAACACTTCAAATAAAATATTCGAAATATAAAATTAACTGTAATTTAACTCTAACACACAGAATTTAACTACCTAAAATAAAGAAATCATGTTATTTACATGCTGTAGCAAACAAAGATAAATACTATTAAACTAATCCTAAAACTTAATATTAAACGCAGTAAATTAAAAGTGTTACTCCCTGAACCAATTTTTATGCAGCCTTGATGACATTCCTTCCAATGGCTCAGGGGCTCCGATGCTCAAGGTTCTTCAATAGGCATGGAAGCCTTTTCCCTGTCTATGCTTCCTCCATGATAATGCTTCACCCTGGCTCCATTTACTTTGAATGTTTCTCCAGTGTCCTCACTCTTCAGATCTACTGCTCCATGTGGATAAACCTTAACCACTACAAAGGGTCCTGACCATCGAGATTTCAGCTTCCCTGGAAATAACTTCAGCCTGGAGTTGAACAATAAAACTCTCTGTCCTTCCTCAAATCTCCTCTCAGAAATCTTGTTATCATGCCATCTCATAGCCTTCTCTTTGTACAACTTGGCATTTTCATAAGATTGCAGCCTCAATTCATCAAGCTCATTCAGCTGCAACATTCTCTTTGCACCACTGCACTTTGGATCTAAATTCAACTTCCTTGTTGCCCAGTACGCTTTATGTTCTAGCTCCAAAGGCAAATGACAAGCTTTCCCAAAAACCAGCCTGTAAGGCGACATTCCCAAAGGGGTTTTATAGGCAGTCCTGTATGCCCAAAGTGAATCATCCAAGTGCTTAGACCAATCCTTCCTGGTCACATTCACCACCTTCTCAAGGACACTCTTTACTTCCCGATTGGAAAGCTCTGCTAGCCCATTAGTTTGTGGATGGTATGCTGTGGAAACTCTGTGGGTGACGTTATACTTAGCCAACATTGCAGACAAACTTTTATTGATGAAGTGAGTACCTTCATCACTGATTAAAGCTCTTGGTGTGCCAAATCTGGTAAAAATGTTCTTGTGGAGGAACTTCATTACTGTAGCTGAATCATTGCGGGCACAAGCACATGCCTCCACCCATCTAGAGACATAATCTACTGCCAGTAAGATATACTCATTCCCAAAAGACATTAGAAAAGGACCCATAAAATCCATTCCCCACACATCAAACAATTCAACCTCAATTATGTTGTTCAATGGCATTGCATTTCTAGCAGGCAAGTTTCCAACTCTCTGACATCTATCACAATTCTTCACAAATGCAAATGAATCCTTAAAGATAGTGGGCCAAAAGAAACCTGACTGAAGAACTTTTGCAGCTGTTCTCTGTCCACCGTAATGTCCTCCATATGCTGCAGCATGGCAGTCTGACAAAATTGCTTGCATATTTTTCTCTGGTACACACCTTCTAAAGACTTGATCTGATCCTAGTCTGTACAACATTGGATCATCCCAATAATAGTACTTCGCATCATGAAGAAATCTCTTCAATCTCTGCCCCTTGACTCCGTAAGGTTTCCTCCCAGTAGCCAAATAATTAGCTATATCAGCATACCATGGAGCTTCCTCCTCACATCTCATCAGCTGTTCATCTGGAAATTTATCATTGACTTGCTCAATCTCTTCTTCTCCATTGAGGTTTTCTAATCTGGAAAGGTGGTCTGCTACTTGATTCTCAGTCCCTTTCTTGTCTCTGATTTCAATATCAAATTCTTGCAACAGCAAAATCCACCTAATCAACCTCGGCTTGGCATCTTTCTTGGCCATTAGATACTTGATTGCTGAGTGGTCTGTGTAAACAATTACTTTGGACCCCACCAGATATGATCTGAATTTGTCAAAAGCAAATACCACAGCTAACAGCTCTTTCTCTGTGGTTGTGTAATTCCTCTGAGCTCCATCAAGGGTTCGACTTGCGTAATAGATCACCCTAAAAATTTTCTCCTTCCTCTGCCCCAAAGCTACTCCTAAAGCAAAATTGCTAGCATCACACATGAGTTCAAATGGAGAATTCCAGTCTGGTGGTTGCATAACTGGTGCAGAAATCAATGCAACTTTCAGCTTCAAGAACGCTTCCATACATTGTGGAGAAAATTCAAACTTCCTATCTTTCTCAAGTAGTTCAGATAAGGGCTTTGCAATCTTGGAGAAATCCCTTATGAATCTTCGGTAAAATCCTGCATGCCCCAAAAAACTCCTAATTGCTCTGACTGAACTTGGTACTGCCATCTTTTCAATCACCTCAATTTTGGCTGGGTCAACTTCCATACCAGCTTTTGATATCTTATGCCCCAGGACTACTCCTTGCTGCACCATAAAACAGCACTTCTCCCAATTCAGCACCAGTTGTGATTTCTCACACAATTGTAAAACCTTTTTCCAAATTCGTCAGACATGCTTCAAAATCTTCCCCAAATACTGAAAAGTCATCCATAAAAATTTCCAGTCCATTATCTACCATCTCAGAAAAAATAGCAATCATACAGCGCTGAAATGTTGCTGGAGCATAGCATAACCCAAAAGGCATCCTTCTAAAGGCAAATGTGCCATAAGGACAAGTAAATGTGGTTAACCCTTGATGTTCTGGAGCTATTGCTATTTGATGATATCCTGAATATCCATCCAAAAAGCAATAAAACTCTTGTCCAGCTAGCTTATCCAGCATCTGATCTACAAATGGCAAAGGAAAGTGATCCTTTTTTGTTGCATCATTCAGCTTCCTGTAGTCAATGCAAATTCTCCATCCAGTTACTGTTCTTGTAGTGGTCATCTCATTGTTCTCATTCTGAACTACTGTGACTCCACCTTTCTTGGGAACACATTGTACCGGGCTTACCCAAGAACTATCAGAAATGGGAAATATAATTCCTGCATCCAACCACTTGATCACTTCTTTCTTCACTACCTCCTTCATATTGGGATTTAACCTCCTCTGTGGTTGAATAGAATTTTTGCTTCCTTCCTCTATCAGAATCTTGTGCATACAGATAGTGGGACTTATCCCCTTGATGTCAGATATTGTCCATCCTATTGCCCACTTGTGCCTTTTCAGCAACTCCAACAAACTTTTCTCATTTTCTTTCTTCAAATTTGCTGCTATGATCACAGGTAGTGTGTCTGATTCACCCAAGTAAGCATATTTCAAGTGAGCAGGTAAAGGTTTCAGGGTTAACTCTGGGGGTTCCTCCATAGAAGACTTGGTTCCTTTTATTTCTCTAGATAACAGATCCAATGGCTCAAATGGTTGCCTAACTCCCCCAAACTTCTGCCCTTGCTCTACCCATGCTGCTGCTTTACTGGGTAATTCCTCAACATCATCTTCCTTCCCAGAATGATTTTCTTCAAAATATTCTTCGATGACTGACTCCAATATATCCATAGAAAAACATTCCTCAGGGTCATCATGGACCTTCATAGCATTAAACAAGTTAAAAGTAGCTTGCTCCTCTTGTACTCTCATAATCAGCTCTCCCTTCTCTACATCAATCAGTGTCCTTCCTGTAGCAAGGAATGGTTTTCCCAAAATAATTGGCACTTCTCTGTCTGCTTCATAATCCAGAATAATAAAATCTGCAGGGAAGATGAACTTATCCACCCTTACAAGCACATCTTCAATCTTCCCTTCAGGATGTACAGTGGATCTATCCGCTAACTGAAGAGAAACGGTGGTAGGTCTAGCTCCCCCAATGCCTAACTTCTTAAAGATTGACAATGGCATTAAGTTCACACTCGCTCCCAGATCACATAGAGCTCTACCTACATCTCGACCTCCAATAGAACAAGGAATGGTGAAACTTCCTGGATCCTTCAACTTGGCTGGAATCTGTCACCTCAAAGGTCCACCTACTTCCTCAAACAATGACACAGTCTCAAATTCCTTTAGTCTCTTCTTCTTTGACAGAATATCCTTCAAAAACTTCACATAAGTTGGCATCTGTTCAAGAGCTTCCACTAATGGCACGTTGATGTGAATCTGCTTAAGCATCTCCAGAAACTTCTTAAACTGCTCCTCTTCCTTTTGCTTCTTGAATCTGGTTGGGTATGGTGGTGGTGGTGCATAATCATATTCCTCCAATCCAGATTTCCTCTTAGCCTTCGAAATATTATTCTCTGGTACCTCTACAGGTCTCTCCACAGAATCTTCCTCTGCTCTCAAATCAGGCAACTCAACTTCCTTTTCCAGCAACTTTTCTTTCTGTGGATTCTCCTTAATTATTGTGGTTCCTGATGATGATCCTTCTCCGGCTTCCAAATTCTCAGCTTTCCTTTCTTCAAACTGTTTCCCACTTCGAAGTGTGACGACCTTGCATTGTTCCTTTCCATTCAGAGGATTCTCAGTGTTACTTGGCAATGCTCCCGGTGGCCTGCTTCTCAAATCATTGGCTAATTGCCCCATTTGCATTTCCAGACTCCTTAAAGAGGATGCTTGACTCTGAATCAGAGCATCTTGATTTTTAAGTCGCACCTCATTTTGAGTCATGAATTCCTTCATCATTTCTTCCATAGTTTTCTCTTGTTTTGGAGGTGGAGCTTCTAGACTTTGCTGATGATTATAACCTCCTTTGTTATAATGCTGCTCCCTTGCTGCAGCATTTTGATTTCCTTGTCCAGACCAGGAAAAGTTTGGATGATTTCTCCAACCAGGATTTTATGTGTTTGAATATAGATTGTTATTCTGATGATGATAATTTCTGTTTCCCACATAGCAAACTGATGTTGGATTTGATGGGCATTCTTCAAACTGGTGGCCTTCCCCACAATAAATACAGTCCAAAGGTCCTGAGGATTCTGCACACATCGGAGTGGCTCTACTTGGGCTGGTGTTCTTCTCAATACTCTTCATAGTTGCTCCTAAAGCCTCCATTTGTGCAGTCAACGCTTTCATTGGGTCAACTTCCAGCACTCCTGCAACCTTAGGGGTCGAAATAGCTGTTGCTCTTGAGTTTGCCCAGAAATAATTATTGGCAGCCACCTTATCCAGGATTTCACAAGCTTCATTGTAAGTCTTGTCCAACAGTGCTCCTCCAGATGTAGCATCTATCATCATTCTCGAATTACCATTCAACCTATTGTAAAAGATCTCCATCTGAATGCAGTATGGTATTCCATGATTCGGGCATCTCCTCAGCAATTCTTTGAATCTTTCCCATGCCTCGCTAACTGACTCATCATCTTGCCTGAAAGCCATGATCGCATTCCTGCATCTTGCGTTTCTAGTTGGAGGGAAATACTTCAATAGAAAGGTTTCAGTCAGCTTGTTCCAGGTAGGCACAGATCCTGGTGGCAGATTAGTAAGCCAGGTTTTTGCACTGTCCCTTAGAGAAAAAGGGAATAACCGCATTCTTAAGGCTTCAGGTGTAACTCCTTGTAGCTTGAAATTATCACAGATCTCCAGAAAAGATTTCAAATGTAAGTGTGGGTCTTCTGTAACTGTTGCCCCAAATTGCCCCAAACTTTGCAGCATTTGAAACATCACAGGTTTCAACTCAAAGTGTTGTGCTTGAACTTCTGGCCTTGCAACCCCTGGATCAAACTCCAAAAACCTTGGTGCAGTATAAGTTCTGATTACTCTATCCCTTTCATCAACTGGTTCCAGATTATCTTCCGGCTCATGAACTCTTTCAGCCATCTTTCTAGCTTTTTGCTTTCTTCTGTTCTTTCTAAAGGTTCTCTCTATCTCTGGATCAAATAAAAATATTTCTCTAAATGTTTCCTCGCTCATACACCGTTAGAATTCCCTACAATTACAGAAAATGATTAGTTTCCTATAACTTCAGTCGACCAACTGTGCATGCAAATTCAAACAATAAAATAGCATTCAGATTCAATATCAATCACTCCCCAGCAACAGCGCCAAAAACTAGTTGTTGTGCTAGTAGCTATGAAATTTATACGCAAGTGCACGTATGTCAAACAAGTAATACAGATCTAAGTCCGGATATCGTACCCAAGGGAGTGAAAGTGAACCGTGCACATTCTATTGCTTGTAAATTAGGTGGTTTTTGTAACTTCTCCTAAACTAAATCGAAAGGAAAGCATATAAAATGAAACTAAACAGTGCTAAAACAATTAATACTATTCCTTCCCACAAGATAATCATAAACAACTAGAATATGGTTTTGAAATCGATAATAAAATGCACTCGGGCTATTGACTTTTGTTTATCTCCTCTCCTATATGTTGTAGCATTGTTCATGCAATAATACTGGGTCTTGCAGCCACTATCATTTCTGCCTAGCCTATCATCATAGCACTAGATCTATGCTTTTGTGCTAACCTCCATATGTCTATGGTAAGTTTTGCCTTCAAACAATCCATTTTAGAACAGGGGCTTTTACAAGTCTTAGATTCCATGTATATCTACACTAGAACTTAAGATTCATCATGATTCCCTCATCCTAGATCTCCTCTCGGTCTCACTAGGCGAGATCTCTACCTGCCACCGTCGTGTTTAGGTAGACAAACAAACCAAAATCATACTCAAACACCAGATTTATCACAAAAACAGCTTCAACATATATTCAAGGAGACAACCAGTCAATAACCCGAGCTTTAAGAGTTTAGCTCATGCTTACAAAAGTTAAAAAGTAAATAACATTCAAGTTCATATCTACGAACGTCATCCACAATAGAATATCAAAATAAGTTTTGCAAAGAAAGATAAACTATTCGTGATTCTTGCAACTGCCACTGCTGCCCCTCACGAACTCTTCGTTCTCCCTTTGCTCAAAACCCTATGCCGATTCTCTCCTCGAATCATTCCCCTCTTTTCTCTGTTGTCCCCTTCAAAATATCTGCTCTGTCTCTTTCTCCGCTCCATCCAGGCCTTACACGTGGCTTTCCTATCTGATTTCCAGCTCTGACTACTCTCCTGGGCGACACGTGTCCGTTTTTGGGACAAGATCTGAAAAGTGCAAAGATCCTGTCTGCTGTGGTCCCAAAGATTCAGCCCTTGAATGCAATTCATGCCACTCCTATGCTATAGCATTATATCAACCTTTCATGCTCTTGTCATGCTTCAGCATAGTAAACCTGTGATACAACTCAACCATTTCTTCTGCAAAAACTCATTTATTAACTAAACACAACAAATTGGACTCGAATTTAAAATACTAACCAAATAACCTAAATTTACTCAATTATCCTATAAATAAGCCATACTAGAGCATTAATAAACACGACTAGGCACAAAATAATAACTCTTTAAGAGAGTTATCAAAGACCGCGGAGGAAGCCATGGCACTCTTTTCTAGGATGGCCATGAACAGCTACCAGTGGCCCACACAGCGATAGTTACCAGTCAAGTCTGCGGAAGTGAGTGGGGAATCGGATTTGTTACAAGAAGTGATGAAGTTTCGTGAGGATTTTGCAAGATTGGAGGTTGGCCGAACCATTGTTGTTGTCGAGCCAGTCCAGTGTCAAGCTATTGTACCCATGGATCCAGATTATGCAAACTGAGGGGCTCGTCAAATCCAGAGACTGCACTAGTTCCCACCGAGGTAAATTATGTCAGTAATTACCAATACAATTACTGGCAAGGGAATAAGGGAACCAGTATCTTAGCTCTAATGCTCAGCATAAAAATCCTGCATTTTTTTATGCCAACTCGAGTGATGCCGAAAGGCCTCCGCCTGGTTTTACAGCTCAGTAAGGGGAAATTGTGGGAAAAAAGTCGAACATCGAGGACATACTTGCAAAGTTCATTCAATACTCCGATGCACAGTTTGGAAGAGTTGAGAAAGAGGTGAAACATTTGTGGCCAAGTTCAAAATCTATCAAAACACATGCGGATGTTCGACACTCAGTTGGGAAAGATTTCTACCTCTTTGAGTATGCAACACAAGCTCGTTCAGTTTCCAAGCACGACTGAGGTCAATCCAAAGAACAAGCATGTGAATGCCATCAAGTTGAGATCTGGGACGAGCTACAAAGGTCCGGAGAGGCCAAGAGATGAATAAATTAAAAAAAAAGGGGCCAAATCCCCGATGTTGGTATCTCTGTGTCGACCAATGCACAACTTGTGTTGGTCGATGCGTCTGAGTTCAAGCGTGGGGCAGAGGAAGTTTTGGACGAGACCACATCGACTGACGTACCATGCGTCGGTCGACGCGAGCAGTAGCAGGAAAAGTCGATCAATGCAAGCACTAGTCATTCGAAACAGAGGCCCCTTCAAATCCATGATTCTCCTTCCAAAGCTATTTCGACACCTCTGAAGCCCAATCCTCAGCGGTTCTTGAAGAAGAAGGAAGGAAGATAGCAAGTATACAAGGTTTGTTGAGATACTAAAAAATGTAAACATCAATTTACTTTTGATTGAGGCCTTGCGTGAGATTCTGGGCTACAAGAAGTTTCTCCGGAAGTTGATGAGTGAGAAGAAACAGTTTCATGAAAATGAAACTGTTCTTATTCCTGAAGAATGTAGCTTGCTCCTTCAAAATAACTTGCCTATCAAGAGGAGTGACCTTAGATGCTTCTCCATATTCATGGAGATTGTAGGAATGGAGTTCAAGAAAGTCATGTGTGACACCGGTCAATCTGATGCCATACTCAGTATAAAATAAGCTCAATGTTTGAGAGATGAGGCCCACCACCATCACACTTCAGATGGCGGATCGAACAGTCTCTAGCCCTAAAGGTAATATCAAAAATGTTCTTATTCGAGTTGGACACTTGATTTTCCTTGCAGATTTTGTGGTCCACAACATGAAGGAGGATGGGAGCATGCTAATGATCCTTGGGCGCGAGTTCCTTGACACAAGTGATGCTCTTATCGACTGCAAGAATGGAGAGATCACTCTCCCAGCAAAAAAACGAGAAGATCACTTTTGTGATTGACAAAAGAAGCCGGAAGAATAAGGAGTAATCGAATTGAGTTGGAGGAAGAGGAGAAAGGAGATGAAGAGAAGGCCAAAGCAATAGAGTGGGGGAACGTGGAAATGAAGGGGTGAAATTGTCAACTAATTCGTTCAGATTCGAGTTCACCACGATATTGCGCAACAGATTAATCTACGCCATCGATAAGATTGATCGTCGAGTGTGGACCCGATCTCCTCCTTGATGATATCATGAGATACCGTCGAGCAACGACGTAAAACAATGCACTTGTTGGGAGGTAACCCAATATATTTCCATTTTATTTTCATTTCTTTTTGTTGTGCATTTGTTTAACCTTGTTTTGTAGTATAAAAAAGTAGTTTGAGAGTTTGTATCGATCGACACACATGTGTGTTGGTCGACACAAGGAGTTGACGGAGGCCAAATCGACCCAGTCTGGAGAGGTCAGTTTTGGGATTCATGTCGACCGACACAAGCTCGCGTCGGCAAGAAGACACGTTGAGCTAGTTTGATGCTTGATGCATGGAGGCCACATTGATCGATAGGAAAGTACGTCGATCGATGCAGAGAGAAGAATTGTTGCAGCTTGTGTTGCTCGAAGCTGGAGAGTGAACAAGAATCAAAAGTCAACGTCTGAAGTTGACCGCAAGGTTAGTGTTTTAAATTTTTTTGTTTAATTCTCAAACTTTTCCCACTCTTTGAGTGAAATAAGTTTGGGGGATGTGGGCAAGAATTTAAAACTTTTCTCCCTCTTATTTATTTAAGTTTTTTTTCCAAATTTCCGCATAATAGTTTTAAATTTAAATTTCTACCTAGACAAAAAAAATTTCGAACCGTTTGAGTTGAATTATTGAACATTGTCTCCTTTTGAATGTGATATGCGATTGATGATTGGTCATTAGAAAGTTTCAGTCAATTGTGATTGTGATCGAAGTAGCCAATGAATGTAGAATACCACATGAAGAGTTTGATTTTTAAACTTGCATTTACATGATGAATTGAGTTTTGATTTGATGTTTACGATGGAAGAACAAAAATGCACCTAAGTGAGGGTTTTGAGCTTTTTATTTCGTTTGATGTGAGTTTTGCATGTATATTTTCTTTAGGACTTGCATTGTTTCTTGTTCGAGACTGCATAGTGTGCACAAGTCTAGAAAATAAATTTAGGCCATCTTTTGTAGCCTATTTATCCCAAACACTGTCCCTTGTGATATTTTATCCCTAGAATAGCCCCTTTGAGCCTTTAGTTTTCTTTTCTTGTCTATTAGCTTTTGAAAAAGTTTTGGTTGCCTCTTATCTATGAGAGATAGCTGAGATCGTTCGCCATATATGAGAAGGAATGAAGGAGGTCCAGAGCAGGCAGAAGTCGTATGCTAATATGAGATGAGATTAAATATAGATCGAAGTTGGTGAAAAAATATTCTTGAAAGTTTCACATTCGAAAAGAACCATAAGATTTGGTGTAATGGGTAAACTACAGCTGCGCTTCGTAGGACTCTATGAGATTGTGGAAAATATAGGCACGGTCACCTCTAGATTAGCTTTACCACCAAGTTTGGGAAACGTAATAACGTGTTTCACGTGTCACAGTTGAGGAAGTATGTATAAGACCGCAAGCACGTAATTTACCTGGAAGAAAATGCACTCTGTCCATGCTTGCACTATGAAAAGATTACAAAAGCAATTTTAGACGAAAAGGTCCGGAGTTGAGAAATACATCTCTACCAATGGTGAAAGTTTTGTGGAATCATCGTGGATGGGGAGAAGCAACGTAGGAACTAGAGAAGAATATGAGGGACAAATACCCCAAATTATTTTGATCACCCTTACAAATTTCGAGGACAAGATTTTTGTAAGAAGGGGTGAATATAATAACCCTGAATTTTTTATTAAGCTACTTAAGCTTAATATGGGATTTGTTTGGATTTAAATTAGCGATTTAATTTAAATTATTTATTTCTCAAATTTTAATCCACGTCGATGCATGCATGCCTGTTTTTTACATGAGCTAAATAATTGTAGGTATGGTTTCAACCACCCTAGGTGACCATGCAGACGAATTTTACATTAAAAAACTCTAGCATGATAAATAAGTTTTTATAGTGATTACTTAAGATTGTTTAACTTCTAACTCGCAACCGAATGCTCCAATTCTTGAACCGAGCTAGGGGTTGCTAGAGAATAATTTATGGGATTATTAGAAATGATCGGATTGAGAATCTGAGATTCGTAGAATATTTGTTCACGATTTGAGTGATGAAGTCGAGGTGAAAATGCCCTAATTTAGAAAATTATGGAATCGAGTGCATGAGTAGAGCTCGCGATTTAAAGTATTTCCGTGGATATCTATTTGTTAATTTGAATAATGCATGTTAAATTATAAATGCACGAAGGAGGACATCATAATTTATTACGTAAATGAGTTATCCCGGAACTACAAAAATCATTGGCCAATAGAAATGTGCCACATGGCATCACCCCATTGTCTCAAGTAATTTTAAGAGGATTAGTGGCTCAACTGTTACCTACGTGGAAAATCTTCCATGTGAAGAAAGGAAACAAAAAAAATAATAATAATAATAATATTGTCCACCAGATTCCGGCCAAACGAGTCAAAATCTTGAAAAACTCAAACTATAAAATTTGTAGATCTCGTCGAATATATAATTAATTCACACTAACTGTATGAAAAATTAAAGAGTATATAATACTCTTATGAAAAAATAAAAGTATTTTGATTGTGATCAATGGTTCATGAATTTAACATAACATAAGAAAATTTGGATGTATACCAAAATCTTGAAAAACTCAAACTATAAAATTTGTAGATCTCATCGAGTATATAATTAATTCACAACTAACAGTATGAAAAATTAAAGAGTATATAATACTCTCATGAAAAAATAAAAGTGTTTTGACTGTGATCAATGGTTCATGAATTTAACATAACATAAGAAAATTTGGATGTATAAATTTAATTGAAGCATTTTATTTTTTTAAAAAAAGTATATACTATATTAAAATCTTCAGTGTTTAAAAAAAGTAGCACAAACTAAGAAAACAACATATCAAAACATGAGGGGGAGGGACGGTCATTCAATTCCATGGTAACCAGCCAAAAAAAAATAAACCTATATTGAGTCCTAAAACACTCATTAGGACCAAAATTCAATCATAAAAAGAAAAAGCAATAATTGATAAAGTTATAAGTATATAAACTAATTAGGCCAGCAATATACACCTACAATCATTACTTCAAACTATGCTTAATCAGAGCATCCTAATCAGTTATCCCATCCATGACCAGTCCAATAAATTTTGGAGTTCGGTGTCAACAAACTTTGGTGCCCTTATTTAAATTAAATAGTTATATAAAGATTATTAATAAAATATAAAATAAAATATATTTTAAAATCATCTATCCTATTTAAAATTACAAATTTATTCAAAATCTCTTATAAAAAAAAAACTCGAGTCTTGGATTTCACTTCATGTATAAATAAACCTTAAACAAAATACAAAAAAATAATATCAACTAAACTAAATACATAGTCATCATTTAAAAATAGTTATCGTATCATTTTTTGAAGTAAACTTTTTGAGATTTTTCATCATTTCTTTTCATTGTTTTTCTTTCTTCACAACAAGATAAATGTTTACTAGCTCAATAAGAATGATTAACATAATATTCATATGATTAATACAAAATAAATAAAATCAAACAAACTAAAATCTAATACCACTCTGAGAAATAAAAAAAATAAACAAAATAAATTCAAAGCAAAGGAATAGGAAATAAGAAAAATGCAGAATAAAATTTGATAGGATTTAAAAAAGAAATTGCACAACATTATGATCACAAAATAATTCACATCATAGACAATGTTTGTTTAAGAAAAATAAAGGAGTACGTCCCTTCGCTCGGGGTGTAGTGGTTAAAAGCACCTTGCCTGTGACTGAGAGGTCACAAGTTCGAGCTTCCCCGGGGACATCTGGGTGTGTGTGTTTAAATTAATGTAAACCTATTCAAAAATAAAAAATAAAAAAAAGGAGCACCTTATCAATTTACTGTTAGTTGCTATTTACTAAAATTAGTTTGTATGATATTGAAAAATAAAAAAAGAGAGAGAAGATAACTAGAGAAGTAATGAAAAAGTGAATAGAGATCAATTGCTTTGTAATCTAAAAGAGATGCCAACATTTTGATTGTCATACTATGTTATGAATAATATCAATTTTAATATCTTAGTTGATATCTAGAATAATCTTAATAAATTATTAAATATTAATATTTTATTTTTAATATATTTTAAGCTAAACAACTTTATCAGGCTAAATATAAATTTATTTATTTTTGTTAATCTTTTTAGTTAAGTTAAAGATGAAGTTTTTTTATCCTTTTTTTTAAAAAAACGGTGTCCCTACTAAGATAAATTAATAGTGTTGGGGATAGGCCCTATTGACCCTGAATCACGCTCGCTAGCGAGAAGAGGAGGCTATTTCCATATGGGACCTGGCGGTGCAAAGCCGTTGTAAACCCTAACCAACCCCAAGAATCACGGGCGGTTGCGGGATTCTTGGCGACCACGCGCTCCCAAGCGGCTAGGGCAAAAACTAGGGTTTTTTCCTCGCTTTTGTTTATAAATAGTAGATAAAGACCCAATTTTTTATATCGAATATTATGCTCTTAAGTTGTACTTAAACTCTGCTGAAATACACACAAAATCGTCATTTTAACGGTTTCGGAAGTTCCAAGTTTGATTATTATGGTATTATTATTCCAACTTTATTTCCCTTATTTCGATATTCATTATTGTCACGCTTTCATACCGTAATTTCTCGCTTTCTTGTTATTTGTCATTCCTTTTAACGGTTCCAAGAACTCTATTTAGCTAACTAAATCGAACCTCAACATTTCACGCCCACCGTGGGGTTCTTGGAATCAATTTTCTCTGAATTACAGGTAATCACAAGAACCCCGCCGATACTCCCCCGGGATTTGACGGCACCATAGAACTTATTCCCATGGAGGAGCTAGTCAAAAGAACCCAACAGACCATGAGACCACCACCGGCATCGCCGTCTATGGCAACCGACATCGCAATAGCCCAGATGTAGGAAAGCTAAAAGGCAATCAAAGAAATGGACACATGTGTCATGTGGATCCACGCGACCAACCACGAGCTACGCAATGAAAACTTCCAACTCCGAAGGGAGATTGAGAGACTCAAAAGCTGCAATTGGAGGCATGCATGTGCAAGAACCTCGGTTTTATCCTGATTGGACGCTCTTCAGTGGTTCGTCAACCTCTCGAAGAATTCAATCTCAATGTTTGTTGAGCTACACTATGCGTTCAGAAAGCAATATTCCAACTGTCGGCCCGTCACCAAGCACCACGATGTCCTCAACAGCATGCGGATTAAGAAAGGTGAGATGCTTAAATCATATGTGGGAAGGTTCAACCACAAGCTCGCGACCATCCCACATTGTTCTCCCCAAACGGCAGTGTACACGTTCAAAACGAACTCAATGTAACATCAAAATTGTACTGCGACATGACCAGCCATCCCTGCTACAACATGGACTCGGTGTTGAGCCAAGCATGGGCTGAGATCAACTAGGAAGATGAAAAACCAAATCAGATCACCCGCATGAACAATGAAAAGGCCGCCAAGCTCGCAGAGGCTTAGAAGCAAGATCGGTCACAACCCGAGCTCCCCAAACCGAAGAGATTATTGAAACAATTGATGCTTAAGGAGAGACCACCCCTACAGTCGAACCCCTCAGGTCAATGAGACAACCTTGGTTCCTTAGAACCTCTGTGTGTACCAAACATACTTGATCAACAACCTGTTGAAGAACCTCGGGGTGCCGTGAAGTGGCCCGCTAAGATGAAGTTCGACCCAAAGACACACGATACGAAGAAGTTTTAGGACTTCCATAATGATCACGTGCACAAAATGAAAGAGTGTCAAGCCCTCCACTTGGAAATGATCGAGATACGGAAGAATGGTTTACTGGCCGAGTTCCTTACGAACAACGAAAAAAACACGTAGACGAGAGGGAACAAAATGTGAACCCTCCCAACGACGTCCCTAAGGACAAACCACCACAGGTAGAAAGGATAGTGCATGCAATCACGGGGGGCTCCGATGTGAGCGGAATGTTTAGGTCGGCCACGAAGAGAACCCCACAAGTTCTAAATCGCGATGCGCAACACGCAAACTTTACACCGGAGCATGAAACAATCAAATTTACTAACAACGATGCTCTAAGCCTTGTCCACCCACATCATGAATCGCTCATGATATCCCTCATAATCTCAAACTACCAAGTGAAAAGGCAACTGGTTGACAATGATAGCTTAGCAAATATCCTATTCCTGCGAACCTTGCGAGAGATGCAGATTCCTAGCAACAGCTTCAACGGGGACCAGCAACAAACAATAAGAGAAATCATCTTATCAGTATACTGCGAGGGCCTCAACCTCGACGTCAAATTCCAAGTGGTCAACACTCCCTTAGCCCATAACGCCATCTTGGGGAGGCCACGGATCCATGAGCTGAAAGCATTTCGTCATCCTATCACAAGGTACTCAAATTTCCTAAGACTTGAGGAACTAGCACCATCAAAGGGGAACAGAATGCCTCAAGAAACTGCTACTACGCCAGCTACAAAGTCGTTTATGCTCAGCAGCAAGCTGAGCAGTCTGCCTCGGTTACTTGACCTGAGGTAGAAGAACTCGAGGAGGTCACCATCAACCCCAATGACCTGACGCAAACCACCTTCTTCAGATCAGAGCTGACCTCAAAAGTCCGCACCTCTTTGGTAAGATTTCTCAAATCCAAGGTCCACATCTTTTTCTGGTTACACCTAGATATGACAGGCATTTACCCCTCTGTCATCACCCACCAACTGCAAGTCCACCCAAACTTAGAAGAGTTCGGGTGGACGGAGGAGTGTGCTAAAGCATTAGAAGAGTTGAAAGCCTATCTCACTAGTCTGCCTCTACTATCTAAACCCATGAAAGACGAAACACTACTACTATATCTCTCGGTATCCGAACACGCCGTAGGGGCAGTATTAGTTCAAGAGGCCGAAGGGAAGCAACATCAGATGCACTACGCCAGCAAGTCTTTGCTTGACGCAAAAATGCACTACATCGCTCTCGAAAAGCCCGCGCTGGCCTTGGCGACCTCAGCCAAAAAACTATGGCCCTGCTTCGAAGCTCACCATATCAAGGTTATCTCAGCATACCTGCTTCAAACAATTCTTTCTAAGCATGACCTCTCGGGACGACTGCTGAAATGAGCAGTAGAAATTGGAGGGTAGGCATAAAGCACAAGCCTAGAACCGTTATCAAGTCACAAGTGCTGGCCGACTTCATCGCAGACTTCACAACCAACCTTTAGATGAATGCGGAGAATGAGGTCACCTCAATGACTGGGGTAGAGGTCGAATTTGGCCTCTAGTCCCTTAGGATCATCACACACTTTTAAAGTGCGTAGCACCCCCGGAAACCAAGTTCATATTGGCAGAGATACACAAAGGTGAATATGGTAACCACGTTGGGGCTCGGTCTCTAGCCCACAAAATAGTCACGGTCGGCTTCTATTGGCCCATCATGAAGAAAGATGATGTTGAGTATGTTAGGTGGTACGATAAGTGCCAAAGCTTTGAGATCACCTCACATCAGAGCGTTGAACCGCTTCGCACGTCAATTAGTCCTTAACCCTTTGTGATTTGGGGGATGGACTTAGTAAGAAAACTCTCCAAGGGAATCGGGCAATACATCTGCATGGCAACCGACTACTTCACCAAGTGTGTAGAAGGAGAAGCCCTTGGGAAAACCAGTGACCTCGAAGTCATAAAATTCCTATGAAAGCACATCCTCTGTCACTTCGGGATACCAAAAGAAATACGAACAAAAAATGAGCCACAGTTCGCTACCGACATACTACAAGCATTCTAAAACACATAAAGCATAAAGCTCACCTTCTCCACCCATGGTATCTCGAGGCCAATGGCCTCGTGGAGTCAACAAACAAGACGATAATGAGCACGATGAAGAGGAAGCTCGACGTACACAAATTCAGGAGGGTGGAAGAACTGCCAGTTGTCATGTGGTTATACCGGACCACACCCTGTACCTCCATAGGGGCTATCCCGTTCTCTCTAGCATATGGGATTGAAGCAGTAATACTCGTCAAAGTGCGAGCACGAAGTCCTAGGATAGAACATAACGATAAAACATTGAATTCAGAATGCCTTCTAGCCAACATGGAACTCATCAATGAGACCAGAAACAAGGTGTCGCTAAGAGCAGCATGATCACTGTAAAATCTACAGATTAATTATAGCAACAGTGGCAAATAAATTTATAAAGGACCCTAAGGTTATCGAATCCAGGGGAATTGTATAACGAAACTATATTATGCACTAATTATGATCCTAAGATTCATTTTTTGAGGAAACAGAAAATCAGGGTTTTATTTGGAAGATAAAGATGACAATACTTGAAATTTAAAGAGGTTTTGAAATCAAATTTAAAAGAACACAAATTCAAGGGAAGAAATCTCATTATGGATAACAGGTGGAATACTGCAATAATGCTATATTTCCTTGGTTGGGCAAATATAACCTAGATTACTAATTAGTGCCTATCTCCGCTCGGTCTCAAGAACACCAAATTAGTCAATCCGATAAGCAAATCAGTTCAATTCCTACAGTCTAATACATCTCATTGGACAGTATAGAGTGTATCATGCATTCCTAATCCCACTATCAATATTCACCTCTAGGTCCTTCTATCAATAGCTAGACATCTAACTTAATCGTCACCTTTAAACACAGGAATCGTGAACCTAATTAATTAATCCTAACATGCATCCATAATAATATCAACCCTAGAACCAGCTAGGGTTTCTAGCCACTCATCGCAGATAGAAATCCAAAAGAAAACATATTAAATTGCATAAACATAAAGAACTTACTAGAAAATAAAAGGGTTTCGTGTTTTCCAACTCTCAAAACTCTAAAAACTAAATTGCATAATGAAAATATGAAAAGAGATCTGAAAAATATGAAGGGGTTGCTGAAAAAGCCGAATTTTGTAGTTATTTATAGAGGTGGATGTGTATCCTATCAAATCTAGTGCTAAAGATATGATAAAATTCGATTTTGATCAAATTTCTGCGCAAGCAGACTCGCGTCGATCGACGCGGGAGGTGCGTTGATCGATGTGGCTCTATCTTTGGCGTCGATCGATGTGGATTCCACGTCGATCGATGTGGTCCTGTCTCAGCCCCTTCTGTGCGGTCTCGCGCTTTTGGCCATAATTTCATCTCCCGAACTCCGATTGACCCGATTCCAATTGCATTGAAAAGCTAACTCGAAGATCTATCCATTGCCATGCGCCAATAGCCCGAATTCCTCTTGTGGAAGAACGCTTCACTGTTAGTCTTGCACGTCACTGCTTTTGGAACGGTTTTCCAGTGAATTTGGCCTATAACCTGTAGAAACACACCAAAGCACGCATAATACCACCCAATATAGACTCATGCATAAAATATATATATATAAACTCCATAAAACTACATAGAATAGTACAAAATAATATAGATAAGCGAGAAAAATAATGAGCTTATCAAACCCCCCAAACTTGAACGTTTGATTGTCCTCAATCAATAGGCAAGAAAGAAATCAAAAGATCATGCGATTAAAGTAATGCCTCACAAGATTCATCACAGTCAAGAATCGAAAATCTACTACACACAAGCAATTTGAAAGAGACAGAAAATTCACCAACTGTGGAAGAACTCACGGGAAGTGTATCGCTCGACTCTCAAGTGTTTAAGGTATAGATGAAAGCACTCAACATCATGTATGAAGAAATTGATGGATTTATATACTGAAAGCATTATGATTGGTATATTATGTACAAGGTTTATTGGTTAATATACTGGGAATCATAATTGTTGTATGTTCATCTCCTGTCTGAATTAACAAACATGTGTCGCAAACACAATTATCCTCTTATCTCGTCGATAGGGAGATCATAAGGTGTGTAGAAGATCACGGAATATCGTATGGATCGTTTGACCTAGCGAGATATAAATAGTCATCACAGCTGAGACAGTTCCAGGATAAACTGTCGGTGTAGGCTGCAGCATATGCGGATAAGCATCTTATCTTGGATGACTTGGTATGCTGGTGTGGGGTACACATTGATGAGGACCTAAGTCGAGATCGATTCTTTTATCTGACATTAAAAGAATCTAGATCTTTATGACTCGATGGAATCTTAAACCTATATGAGGATAAAGAAGTATACATATATTGTATATCACTTTGAGTTGTAGAGAGGGTTCTAGTTGAACCTGTACTTCTGCAGTCTTGGGTGATATCAATCTGTGTATGACTGTCTGGTATCTGAACTAGGTAACCACATCCAGTATAGGATGGTGACATTGCCTGAACAGCTCAAAAGGTTCGTTATGCTAAAGTCCTGCAGGCTGAT